>LSRZ01000389.1:0-15314 GCA_001625125.1 Haemoproteus tartakovskyi | reverse complement strand
CTCTTTTCTTTCCTTATAATATATATTATAAAAGATGTATTATAGGAATATAGTTATGGTTCAATTTTGGCGTTTTCAAAAAACAGAATGTTGCTCTCAACATTTCGCACTGTCAGTTCTCTTACTCTCTTCTATATGTATATATATATAATATATGTTTGAATATTATTTTTTTTATATATAAGGTATATCATAAATTTTACTAGTCTTTAAATGCAAGCTATTTAACAGCGTGGCGCATAAATGTTCGTTTGTTTTACCGGATGCATAGAAAAAAAACTAAAAAAACAAAGGTTATTGTAATATTTAATTAGTCGTGTCAAATCCATTATACCTTTAAAAAAAAGAAATGAAATTTGATTGAGTTTGACTAAGTAATTATAACAGAAACTTGGAAAAAAGATAAAAGAAATTTTACATACTAAAATAAAAGTATAAAATAAAATATCGAAGTAAATAGGTTATGTTTTAATCAAGCATTTTCTTTTGTTAAATAAATAGTCATGATATGTACATAAGAAAAAAAAAAATATGTATGACATTATAGAACACAATTCTTTTAGATCCTCTAAAAATCTTCTCTCAATGAAACTAATAAAAAAAAGAAATATATATATTTATAATATATATATTTATATGTAATATTGATATAATATCATATGGATAGATATGTATATGTGAAGCGGTTGGGAAATGATGATGTTCTGTTTTTATGTTAATGTAGTGTGTTACTCCTAATGCATGTTTATTGTTTATTTTTTTAATGGCTGTTTCGTTTTTTCCTTTTTGTGTTTTTTTTTTTTTTTTTTCTATTTCTTTTTTCATAAAATTCGGATATTTGGATTTCATGTATCAACAGAGACTCACTTATACTGGATGAATTTAAGCCACATTAACATTTATTTTATATTTACCTCTTCCTCTTCTTTTTTTCTTTTCTTTTAATTGTTAATTGTGTTGGTACAATTTTCAACATTTATATAAATATCTGCTTTGTCTTTTTGCATTATGCTGATAAATGAATTTTTTTTTTTTGGTACTACAAAAATTTTTACTAAATCTTTTAAGACTTTAGAAACTTGAGAAGGTTCCAATTTTTAGCATTTTATTAAATTCATAGGTCAATTCTCTCGGTTGACAAGTTTTTATATGCTTCCTTTTTTGTTTTTAACGCTTTTCTTTTGGACTTTGTGTTTTGAAAAATCATTTCATCCTTTCCAAAAGAGAACCTTTGGACATATACCTATTTATATATATATTTTTATGTAGATACTTTCGTTTATATAAATAAATAAATAATCATACCCATGTTCTGTTAAGAAGCCCAAAAAGCGTTGTATTGGAAATGAGAATTAGATTAATATAACAACAAATAAGAAAAGTAGAATATATAATATATATATATATATTGAAAAGAATATATTTTTTTTTTGTGTAGCATTTTTTTATTGTTATTCCAAATGCAATACATAGAAGAGAAAGATTTTGAGACAACTATAAAGTCCGATGGGCTGAAACTTTTTTATAGAAATAGCAATGATGGAACGAAAAAATATGAAGATCATATTTGTATGCTTAAAGCATTACATGAAAATTTCCAATTATTAAAAGTGTATGTTATAAAAAATGGGAATTTTACAGATAAGTCTCGGGATAGTTATGAATTTTTGTTTTATGATGATAAATTGATTAAAGCATTTAAAGATAGTCCTGTGGCAGAGGTAAGTTCATTCATTCGATTGAAGATGCTAGATATGAATACTGGATCCAATTCTTCGACTAAAGGACATGATGATCCAATTGAAGATGGTGATGAAAAGAAAATTGAAAAGTCAGATGTTGTACAACGAATTGAAAATCTTTTAAATAACCACACGGTGTTGTTATTTATGAAAGGAACTATAGATATGCCGAGATGTAAATTTAGTAATGCTGTAATAAATATGTTAGATGAAGCTAAATTGAAATATGCCACTTATGATATTTTGGAGGATGAAGAATTAAGAAACGAATTAAAAAATTATTCTAACTGGCCAACGTATCCACAATTATATGTGAATAAAGAATTAATTGGTGGTCATGATATTATCAAAGAAATGTTTGAAACGGAACAATTAAAAACGGCTATTCCACCTGAATATTTTTCGTAATATGTATCATCGATATTATATATATGTATATATATTTTAATTTTTTTTCTACTTTATTCAAGTTATACATGATTTATTTCGCATGTACTTTATTTTATAACCATATTTTTTATTTGTTTCATATGTGATTATGTGCTCACTTTCTATCTATCTATCTATCTATCTATCCTCTATCCTTTTTGTTTTTCATTTTCATATATTATTATTATTATTTTTTTTTTAATAAATAGAAAGAACATGTGTTTAATGCGTGTCATTTCCATCTACAACCTCTTTTCTGCTTGTGTTCACTTTTTAAATATTTTAAAGTTTGAACAATTTGAAAAGTTTGAACAATTTGAAAAGTTTGTACAATTTGAAAAGTTTGAACAATATGAAAACACAATAAAAAAGAATTTTAAATTGGGTTAACTTATATGAATTTTCAATATGTTTACATGCTCATACATATATGTTCCAATTTTAGCACATATGATAGTTTTGTTTATTTCAATTTGTTTAAAAAATAAGAAAAGAGATAACATCCAGTTTCAGTTTCCATAGTATATAACGTATATCTAATAAATGTTTAAGAATCTGTTTTATTTTACTATTCATTCGATTTTTTTTTATTTTTTTTTCATTTTGTAATGTCTCATTTATTGTACTTTGAAATGTCATTTTGATTTTTATAGTGTATAAGTTTTATAAATAAATTATATATTTAAGTTGTATAAAATAGTGAGAAATCATGTATAGACAGCATGTTGTGAAAGCATGCTAAAAGATCACGAAAATATGAATTAATTTACAGATGTCAATGCATCATGCATATGGATATATATATATATATATCATTTGTGTATATTATGAACATAAGAATAAACATTTGTATTCTATATTCGAATTCGACCATTAAATTATCAATAGCATGCTAAAAAAGTGTTACTGTTTTGGGAAGAGAAATGTTGTCGCATGTAGAACTCCAATCTATTAAAAAAAATAGAAAAAGAAAAAAAAAAAGGAGTTAAAGAAAAAGACAAAAAGAAACAAAAGGAATGAAACAAAAAAAAAAGAAATAAAAAGAAAGAAACAAAAAGAAATAAAAAGAAATGAGAAAGGAAGAAATATCTTTGACATGATAATTTTCTTCATATTTCAAATTTCATTAAACCTTTCTTTGTTATTTTCCATTTTCCTTTTCACTACATTTTTGTATTCCGCTTCTTAAAAACCACTTTTTTTATATTACAAAATAAGGTAATGAAATAAAATAAAATACAATAAAAGAAATTATAATATATTCGCTAATAAGATTGAATTGTTTTAGCAATTTCAGATGATTCTTATGAGATATAATTGAATAAAATTATACACTTTGTATTTTCCTTTTTTTACTTTGTTTCCACTATTTTTCATATTTTAAGGAAAAAATTAGAACATGAGTTATTGTGACCAGTGTAATTTGTCCGTATTATTTGTATGTATTATTTGTCAATAATATTTGTATGTATTAACTGTCAGTATTATTTGTATGTATTATTTGTCAGTATAACTTGTTTGTATTAGTTTGTGATCGATTTCTTTTCTTGTAGTGTATTTTATGCCAGATCTCAATTCCGAAAAATCGAATCATCAGATAGTGACTAAAAATAGAACAATACTCTTTTTTTTTTATTTCCGTCGCATAAAGTGCCGTCAATATATATATATATATGTATATATATATATGAAAATAAAAAGATATTATATAAAAGAATGTGTTTGTATTTATAAACTTTTATTTTTTGCAGCATTTAATCTACTGTTTTTCTTTTCAATAAAAATGTCAAGATTAACAAAGATTTTGTTTTTTTTTATTTTCAACATATTTTTTGCTTGCACATTGAGCGAAGCTTCGGGCAATAGATTGAAGGAAGTATATAATGAAGCTTTTGAAATATTAGTGCAACGAGGGGATGTACAAAAATTGATTGACGAGTACAACCTGGATTATGTCACAGTAAAGCCAAAATTGTCGGATGAGGAAATAAAGAATAAGAATCTACAATTAAAAACAAAAAGTACTGTAGAGGAAACAATAAAAGAAAATGAAAATGATACTTTAAGTAGGATTTTAAAAAATAAAGAAGTAAGAATCGGGGCAATTCGAAATAAAAATTGGGGACAAATAGGAGATTATACTGCAGAGGAACCCACCGGTTTTTGGCCTTCTTTGATGAGGATGGTATGGGAAGAAATATCGATTAGTTATTTTAACGATAAAAATGCCATTAAAGTTAAATTTCTAACATACAATCATGTGTTTAATGCTTTACAATTGAAAAATATCGATATGACAGAAAACTTTTTCTTGTTGATGGAGAATTCAGGTCATCATAAATTATTACGAAATGAAAATCATATTTCTAATGGACAACCCGTTATTAGTCATACGAATAAATTTATTGTATTAAAAAAACATCAATTACATGATTTTACATCTTTTACAAATTTTATCAATAAAAATGGAAAAACGAAAATTGGTTGTTTGACTAGTGCAAATTGTGATGTTTTTAAAGGAAAATTTCATAAAAAGGTAAAATTTGTTTCGGGCAATTATTCTACTTATGAAGATTTAATTCGAAGCGTTGAAAAAAAAAAAATATTTGCAGCGGTAGTTTCTGGTCTTGATATGAGTATTTTAGACTTGACTAAGTTTGATGTTATTGAATCTCCATTTGGAACAACCCATGCTCCATATTTTAATTCCATTGCTTATGGAATTTATTTTAAGAACATTATTTTATTAGGAGTGTTTGTATTTTCTGCTATGAATTTTTGGTTTTAAGGATGTTTTATTAACTTTAAACAAATGGAAAAATCATAAAATAAATCTACATAGAAAAAAGAAAAGGTAATATAATTCTACAGGATATATATCGATATCTGTATTAATATCTGTATCGGTATCGATATCAGTATCTACATTTATAATTATATTTACAACCATGTTCAAATACAGATACAGATACAGATGCAGATACAGATACAAATTCAGATACAGATACAGATTCAAATATACGTTCAAATCCTGATCCAAGTTCATGTTCACACAAATCACCAAATTTTACATTAATAACAAATAAATTAGATACATTCAATATTCTCCATCCTGTATGTGATACTTCTTAATATATTTTAACAAGTGACTATATAAGAAGAGAATTTAAAAAAAAAAAAAAAAAAAAAAAGTTTGAGAATTGGACAAGTTATATTTTGTTCATATATATTTCTGAATATGTCATCACATTTATTGAAAATTATTTTTTTTTTGAAGAACGTATTTTCATATATGTTTAAATTTCGTTTGCTTAAAATATATTTACCTGGAGAATGTGAAAAAAAATTGCAGATGAATTTTGTGACAAATCATTTAATAAATATGCATAAACCATAAACCATCTTATATTTCCCTTTTTCTATATTCCGCAATTCTTTGTTTTTTTGGCTATTTTTTAATATTGTCTATCCCTTTTACCTTTTCTTTTGTTTTCATTTTATTTGTAGATTTTGATTTCTCCCTAATCCTTATTGTGTACTCATTTAAACTACTTGTACGTACGCTTTTACTTTTGTTCTTGTTTTTTGTCCCTGTTTCTTCACCATTACTTCAATGTATCGGTGAACTAGTTTTATGTAAATTTTGTTGACAATTGCAAAAATTGCATTGGGTTGCCGTTTTCTTTTAAATAACAATTTATTATGTTCACGTTTTATTCGCTTCTATTTATTTATTTATTGTAAGCACCATTTTTTTTTTTTAGACATATTCAATTAATGTCTTTAATGTGTTGTTTTTTAAGTTTTAAGAAACGCCAACAAGATTTACATTTCTAGTCGAATGAATATACAAATGAGATTTAAATATAAAATAAGTAAGAATATATTTGTTGTACACCATAATAAAAATATACACGCTACATTTAAGAAGAAAATATCGTAAACAAGTAAACATACATACCTACATATTTATATATATAATAGATATATACTTATATATATATATATATAATAGATGTATACATATATATATATATATAGGTATATCCATACATGAACTTTAAGAATAATATTCACATTCTTCATATATGTATATAATTTTTCATATATGTATATAATTCTTCATATATGTATATAATTTTTCATATATGTATATAATTCTTCATATATGTATATAATTTTTCATATATGTATATATAATGTAAATTAATACTTTAAAACAACTGAAAAAATAGAATCCTTTTACGCACATATATGTAAGACGAATAAAATAGAATGCAGTAGTGTTTAGCAAAAAAATAGATAAATAAAAAAATAAATAAATAAATAAATAACACATAAAAAATAAAGAAATACAACACACAAGTGTATACATATTATCATTCTGTTATAATCATGAGCATTTTAAAACACAAATATTTTGTATTTACAAAGAACACAGTTCATTTTTTGCTAAAAAGGTATTGTGTCACACATATATATATATATGTGTATATATTTTTGTTTCCATTTTTAAAAAACGTTTTTTATTCATTGCAAAATAAATACAAAGACACATTTCATTTTTATTAAAAAATAACAATACCATTAGTATGTTTATTATTATTATTATTAATAAGAATAATAATAATAATAATAAAAAGAACAATAAACAATACTGGTACAATATATACGAATTCACGTATAATATAAGTCCAGTTTCGTTGAAAATTCAAAAATACTAAAATAAAGATATGACAATAAAAATAAGCGAAAGAAGTGGTAAGGTTTTCAAAAATCCTGAAATCCGTATTAGATAAACTTCATAAATTACTCAAACATTCTTCGTGATAAAATCAAATCCCAAAGTCTGAGATATAGGAAAAAGAAGAAAACATAAAAAAAGTGAAAAAAGTGAAAAATGAAAACAGGTAATAAAATACAACTGTTATAAATAAAATGAAACTTTGAAAAGTAAAAACATAATAAATAAGGATATCTTCAAATAAAATAAATGTCTACAATTTGCTGACAAAACAAATAAGAATCTTTTTCGGTAACATCTGTTTCAGAAAAAAGTTTTTTTTCTTTTTTTTTCCACCCTCACCTTTACTCCTAATTTGGCTATTTCACAATTGGCACATATGGTAGATGAAAATTCCGCTTTAGCAACAGAAAGACACAATGGGCAATTGACGGTTGCCTCGTTCAATTGTATCTTCTTCAAACTCATGCAACATATTCGTATACTCCCTAAAAAGAAAAAATATGAAAACAAAATAGACGTCATATCATATGGGGAAGAAAGACACAAGGATTAACATGAAAATGTGGACATTTGTATTTGTGCTTACCATAATCATTTGGATCATAATCAATATTATACTGTTCCGTACTTTTGTGTTCACACATGTAGAGTATTTTTTTGGCTTTTGCAATTTCTTCTTCTGATCCTTTTATATTTTCATAATTTCCGTTAATCAATCTTTTGGCAAAGGATCCTGCTGTGATATAATTTTGCGCTTTCCATGCAAGTCCCATTCCTCTCCTCAAGACCAAATAGAGATGTGAATTTTGCAGAGAACAACAGGTAAAGTAGGCCATAAGTTCTAAACTCCTTCTTGGATCTTCCGTTGCCGTTTTATTTCTTTCATCTTCTAATCTCATCGCTAATATATAATTTACGCACATATTTAAAAACTCCATCATTTCTTTTTCCATGGGAGTGGAATCAACAAATATAATATGATATAATACGTTTCTAAAAAGATTAAGTGCCAAGGAGAATTTTCCCAATGTGACTAATTTGTGTGCCTTTTTAATTTGACTTAACAAGAAGTGTTTGGTTATATAGGTATTATTAAAATTTGATTCATTTGTTGTTATGCATATTTTTAAAGGAAGCGCATTTTGCATAGGGGTTACATAAGCATAAGTAGCAATATATATATTTTTTATAATTGGTTTTAATGGAGCTACATTAACTATTCCGAATTTTTTGGATATTAATTTTAAAGCCGTTTGAATACTGCCCGCTTTTATAAAATCAATTATTTTGGGATTATTTTTCAAAGTTTTTTCTATAGGACTTTCTCCTCTTTCAATTTTTGTCATTTTCTTATGCATTGTTTTTGATTCCTCGGAATGTGCATTTGTATTTAATGCCATATTCATTTCCATTTCTATTTCAATATCTTCGTCATTTACATTATCCCCCCATATATCATTTTCGACATCACTGTTATAGTTTTTTTGATCTGTTTTGCTTTGATTGAACAAGTCTTCTTCTTGATCACCTTCTCCTACTTCTAATCCGCTGGTCTCGTTCTGTCTGCGCTTCCTTTCCATGCTGCTGTCTGCAAACTGATCTGTATATCTGTTCTGCATATAACTTCCAGGGGCTTCTCCAAGTCGGTCTTTTTTTTCATGAGTGAATTCTGGCATATTGGTTTTTCCGAATTGTTTTTTTTGAGATGCTCTTTCCTTTTTATATAGGGGTTCTACATTTACGGTGGGCCAATTATAGGAATTACACCAGGTTGCGGTTTTGTCCCTTTGTGTTTTTTTATTTGCCCCTTTTCCCCGTCTTCCAGCGTTTCCGCCTCTTCCTCCTCTTCCCCTGGTAATTTCCTGCTCTTCAATTTTCACAATGGGTATGGGTGGAGAAAGGTAATAGGATTTTTTAGGACAATAATTACATTCGTTTATGTCGAACTCACATTGTTTATCAGAAATGTTAATAGGTATGTTATATAAATGGGAACAGAGCAATGCTAAATGGAGTTGGTTTTGCTGAATAAATATATTAATTCTTTGTTCTATATCTCCTAAATAGAGAGCATTTAGAAAAACTGAAATAAAATCATTTCGAATAATAGATATGGACAACATTTTTTTTAATTTTTCAATATTTCCACTAAAAAAATATAAGAAAGATAATTTTTCATAAGCTTTCATTTTTTGCAAAGAATATTCCGCTATTTCAAAGTTTCCCAACATTAAAGAATGTGTACTTAACATATTCCATATGTGTGGTTTGTCTATTTTTTTGGCTGCTTTTAAAGCATTATATAAATTACCTAGTTGAATAGATAAATTGAATAAAGTATGACTATTGTTTACCATTCGGATGGCTAGATTGGCAAATCCCTTTTTCCTAATGTATCCAATTAAATTGTAACTGAAGTTAATTCTTTTTTTATGCATAAGATTCATATACTCTGCTTCGTTTTCATTTGTTCCAAGAGCAATATTTTTCATCGATTGTTTTTGTAATTTTTGTTGCATATTATTACTTTCTTCCAAATAATGACATGCCAATTCTTCGTCATTGTTTATAATAGCTAACTTGAACAAATACTCGGAATCGTTTAAAAATTCGCTTCCGATGTTTTGTCGTCGGTCAATGTAATAAAAATGGTTGTTATATATTTTGAATAGATATACGGGTTCATCCATATATTTAATAAGTCCATTTTCTCCATTTACTAAAATATATTTCAAGTGACTGAAGGTGTTGTAAATAAGCACTGAATGTTCGGTATCCCATACTCCACTTTTAATTCGAACATATTCATGAGCAGTACATAGATAATTCAAATCGATGGTAGTAATAACAATATTATACTTATAAATAAAAGCCACGTATTCATTCAACACTTCTACTGATAGTATGGAATCTGTATGATGTAATTGATTTAATACTTTCTTTAAATTGATGTCATAGAGGTATACTCGGTTTTCTCCAAATATAAGGATTTTGTTGTTATTTAAGGAATGGACGTGTTCTATTTTAAAATTCATTTCCACTTTTTTATACAAGTTATCATCTGGCAGATTATGAATATTTAGAATGTAATTACTGTTTTTTTTTTCAACAAAGACATATTTATTTCGGGACAAAAAGGTAGCACTCAAACAATGTTTATTTTTTACTATGCACCTAACATTGTCTATTTTAAAGTCGTTTACATGAGCACTGTTTGGTGAAGTAGGGGAGTTCATTGCTTCTGTCACTCCTGCTCCGCCTTTGTTCCAGTGGGCATATGTATTATTATAACTGGGACCCATCGATTCCCTTCCTTTTAGTGAAGTTCGTCCTCCTACAATATCACACGTTATAATATCATAAGTGAAAATTTCCTCTTCCTCTTTATATATAAGAATGATCATAATTTCGTTCATGTTAAATTGGTTAAATATTAATTTATGATATCCAGATATCATTGCATTCACACATTTTCGTATGACACATATACTCCAATCGTTATTAGTGATTACGTCATACATATGTATATATTTTTCTTTGCAATAAAAGAGAGAATTTTTATATTTATCAAAAGGTGTTTTTTCTTTTTCAAATTTAAAAATCACCATGCCTGAATCATGTCCCACTCCTATTAAATTGGAATTAGGTTTAAATGCTAGAATCCAGAAACGATCATTTTCTCTTCGGAATGTATGAATACATGTCCGTTTGTTAATATCCCATATACGAATTGTTCTATCTTCACTGTTGCTTAACAACAATTCATCTTTAGTTCTATGAAATAGAAGACTAGATACATTGTTAAAGTGTCCTCGCAACGTATCTACTTCCCAGAATTTGGAATCATTGAATCTCCATAACTTTACTAGTTTGTCGTCGGAACCGGATGCAATGATTGGCAGTTTGTGGTGAAATGTACAACAATTAATACCTTTTTCATGTCCTTCTAATACAAATTTACACACTGCATCAGAGGCTGTGAACATATTATTATTTATATTTTGATAGTTTCCACCACCTCCTGCGCGCATACACATTCCTTGATTTCCCCCGACATTGGAATGACTTAACTGATTTGACATGAAAGGGTATCCAGAACTGTTAACATTATTTGCCATTTTTAGAAAATCGGCATTATAGATCCCTTTGGATATGCCATATGGTTTGTCAATTAAAATATTGTCACTTTTTGATATTACATTTTTTTCTCTTAACACTTTTATATCCCACACTCTTAACGTTTTATCTAAACTTCCGGAAATGATTAAATCGAGAGTTGGATGAAATTCTGCGCACATTACATAATGATTGTGTCCTGTGAGGATCGCTATACAACTTCGACTTTGCCAATTCCATATTCGAATCGTTTGATCATCTGAAGCAGATAAAATCCATGGATATTCTAAATGGAATTGTACCTTTCTAATATAATCTAAATGACCTATTAGATTAAACACACATTTTTTTAAATGAAAATTCCATACTTTTATTAAATAATCATCACCTCCACTTACAAAGAGGGGTTGTGTACTGTGAAAATTTACACCTCTTACTGGTCCTTCATGTTCTTCAAATCGGTCAATTAGTATACCTACTCGGTAATCCCACAATTGAATAACTCCGCTATGCAACCCTGCCAAAACCATATTCATCTTTGGGTGAAAAGAAATACTTTTCACCCGTTGACTTTTTGTTTCACATTTCACCAGCATCTTGTAAGATGTATTGTAAAAATGTCAGCCAGTTGAACTGAAAAAAACAAAAAAAATAAAAAAAATAAAAATTCTTTTCTGTTTTTGTACTTTCTCTCTATCTGTGTTCATCGATTTGTTTCTTTTTTTTATATTTTTTATTTTTTTATTTTCATATTTTTTTATTTTTGTAATTTTTTGTATTTTTGTAATTTTTTAATTTTTGTATTTTTCCTTTTCGTGTACACACCTTTCCTTTCCTTTCCGCCTTTACTATTATAACTTAACAGTGTTTGTCGGTTGTACTATTTTTGTGTGAAACAATGGGTTACCACTTTGCAGAGTCAAACTTTCCCATATGCCTATTTCTTCATGCGTTTTCGCCGTAGCGCATATAATCACACGTAATTGTAGTAACATAAAATGTACATTTTAGAGCGACGTTTAATAAGAAACCAAGCAAAAATGATCACAAAAAAAAAAAAATACAATTGTGCCAATTTTCACATGTCCATTTATTTGTAACTAACGGTTATTTGCCAAGATGTTACATTCTTGAACATATTATCGTAATTTGGTTTCAGTTGTGGTAGTAAGTGATGATGTGTTTATTTTTTTTTTTTGGAAGTTTCCTTCTTATATTTTTCGAAATAGTGTATTCATCGCCTTCGGATATCTTTGATAGTAGCATAATCCACCCTAAATCAAACTATCAGAATGTTCAGAAAAAATGAAAGAAAAATGAATTATTTTGTAAAGACGCAATATGAAACATAATACGTAACAAAGAACAGAAAGTGAATGAAAATGTACAAACAGAAATATGCAAAAAAAAAATAAAAAATAAGAACAAAAGATGAAAGCATAAAATATATTTAGGCACAATAATATACGTTTGCTTTCAATTAAATAAATGCACATAAGAAATAAAGAGTATATCAATAATTCAAATACACATGTTATATGCATACATAATTTTTTGGGGGGTATTATGTATTATAACAATTGGAGCATATATATGTATAATATTTTTTTTTACCTTTAAATTTAAAAAAAAAAAAAAAAAAAAAACCAAGTATATTTGTGTAAACATAAAAAGGAAAATTTTGAATAAGGAATGCTTGTCGTTTTTTCATTTATATGTTAAAGAAGATTTTTTATTTAAGAAAAAAACTACATTTTGAGGCGACAAAAAAAAAAAATAATAAAAATAGTGAAACATGAATTTCTATTATCTACTGATATCGGAAGTAGAAAGAACATGTGTACACGAATAAAAACAAGTTCTTACTTTTTTTGTTGTAAAGATATTGATTGGTTTAATAAAATAAAAGGTAAAGTGAAAAAGGGCAAATGTATTTGTGTATCCTTTTTTTTTTTGTGTCTATTATATTATTTGCTTGTGTTATTTTTTTAGCTTTTGTATGAATTCTTGCCCTTAAACATGTTTGTTTTTTGCTTGAACAAAAATAGAAAGCGAATGATAAGGGGTAGTACTGATGTGGTCACAACCTAACATATAAAAATTATCTAATGTGTATTTCAAGTGTTGAAAATATCATTGGGGAAAGATACAACTCTTTACAAAAGGAAATCAGATACGTATATTTCAATGGACTTAGGAACAGTACTATTATTACAACATCAGTAACAGACGTTTTTTCAGGAGGCTACTTCCTCAAACATATGTCTTTTTAATGTAATGAATAAAAAAAGAAATAGCGTCCGTTTTTATCGAAACATTGTCTGAACGGATGACGCCAAGTTATTTTATATCTACTGTATATGTTCAGAAGTAACAATTAACTAAGATGTTGAAATGAGATATATATAAAGTCTGTATTTCTTTTTGATGTTTATTCTTTTTTTTTTTTACAAACGGCAGAGTGAACAAAAAATATACAAAAGAAATGAACCTTTAAGTTTTCAAAGAATATTGTTTTGCGAAAACATTTTACATTATACTGTAACCATACTGATAATAGCATATAAAAATTGGAAGGTATTTGTCACTGTTCATTTATTTTTTGGAAAAGCAAACAGTATAAGATAACAGTTAACTGTTCCTTTATTTCGACCTTTGTAATTTTTTTTTTATTTTTTTTATGTGAATCATTTAAAGAGAAAATGTAAAACCATTAGTGATTTTAAATGGATGACTTTTAAATATATATGAATGTTTAATAATTTAAAATTTCTTTTGTATATACTTTTATTTTTAGTTGTCACACGATATCATCACTAATTAAGTTTCTAAAACAAACTATTGATATATTGCTATTTCTCAATTTACATGTGCTCATATGGTAGTTACTTGAAACACATGGTTTCTATATTTTAAAAGATATAAACTATATATATATATATATATATATATACATATATATATATATATATATGTATAAAAGAACCATTGTTCACTCATTTCTTAGAGCAATTTTATTAATCAGAATTCTCTGTATATACAATTAGCAAATTTTTGAAATGTATCTTGCCTGTCCTTATGAAACGTAAAAGTACCATTGTTATATTTCCTTTATTATTTCTTAAAGTGGTTGTCAAATTTTAGCAATACTAGGAACTGATCTTTTTCCCTGTTAATATGGTATATATGGCAATCATTATGTTTCGCACCAATGAATTTTTACGTTTGTTTTTTCTAAATTTATTTTTACATTTGTTTTTTCTAAATTTATTTTTACATTTGTTTTTTCTAAATTTATTTTTACATTTGTTTTTTCTTTATTTTTAATTTGGTTTTTTTTTTTTATCTATTCCCATTTGCGTTTGCTATCCATTGTTGCACCAAACCTTTAGAAGACTGAACGAGTATATGAACCGAAACAAGATAAATGTTACAAAGTATATATTTTGAACAACACATTTCATACAACCTAATTTACACAATACAGAAAGAAGTACGCTGATCCAAAAGAAAACACATATAATTGAAAAGTTAAAAAACAAATGAACATGTCCGTATATCTATTTGCAATTTTTTTAAAGTATGTTTATCATTAATTTATTGAAATAAAGACCGTTTCCGTAAGCATATTCTTTAAATAACATATATTTTAATTTTTTAGTAACATTTGAAAAGGAAAAGGAAAAGAATTCATTTTGGTCACTATCAATAAATACATTTGTCTTATATTACATATTTCGCATTTTTTCATCTTATATTTTTTACATGCAAAATGGACTGTAAAATATACATGTTTGTCTGCACATATATTAATAATGTGCATCTTTACTATTCCCCTAATACCACTTTCATTTTGAGACAATAATTATATAAGAAAAGTATTTTACACACGTTTGATTCTTCTAATGAAAAACAGTCTAACAATTTTATTTTTGTAATGACAAACAAGAGCCTTCCTTCTGCTATATTTTTTTGTGTGAATCCACTTCTTTTTGCGTATCTATTTATAGCTTTATGTTAGATATTCCTAGAGGCGCATCAAAAAAAGAAAAAACGGGATAGTCACATGTGTAAGCCAATGAATATAGAAACATATAATTCAGGAAAATAATGTAACAAATAAAAGAAAAATAGTTCATTTAATCGTTAGTTAATCCAATTGGATAAGATATATATTTTTTATATTAACATATGACTGGCTTCTTTTATTGTTTGCTATATTTATATATTGATATATTTATATATATACATATATATATATATATATATATATAATTTTA
>LSRZ01000388.1:0-14346 GCA_001625125.1 Haemoproteus tartakovskyi | reverse complement strand
TATGTATATATATATATATAGTTTAATATGGGGTTAAAACCTAAAGATGTTGAAGACTAACATAATATATATTATATCAGATATCCTTATAATAATAACAATAATACTATCAGTAACAATTTATTATTATCCTTTTTATAATTATAATATATATTATATGTATATGACTAGAATTCATGGAAGGTACAATGAAAAGTGTGAACATATAAGCAACAGTAAAAAAAAAAAATTCAACAAAAAAAGGAATATCAGTGACATATGTGTCATATATAAAAGACAGAAGATAAATGAAATTGAGAACCACATAATATCAACTAATAATAAATAAAAATAATGAATAAAAATAATTAATGCAAAATTAAAAATCGAAGAAAAAAAAAAAAAAAAAAACAGATAAAATATTTGATTCAGATATTTCTTTATGATGTGTCATGGACCTGCACAGTCCAAAACAGAACACAGTATTTAAAAAAACAAAAACAACAAATATTAAAATAGAATATGCTATTTTATATAATTAGAAAACTTTACACCGCTCATAAAACGAATTAAAGAGTAACATAATATAAAATGTAAACTAAGGTGCACAAAAATGGATTCGTTCTTAAAAATTTACAGCATAGGATGGCATTCTTACCATAGAAGTTCGCACTTTGCACTAACGGAACAGAATCTTAAAATTGATTTAAAAAAAAAAAAGAGAAAAAAAAAACGTTTTTTGATTTAATCTTCCATTATAAAATAATTACCATTCATTTTTTGTTCCTTATCTTTTACACTGTCGTATTTGTTAATTCTGGGTCTATAATTAATTGGATCTCTTCGAAAAGTAACATCAATAATTTTTAAAAATTTGTTCATTCCAGCAATTAGTGCTTGAGGAGTATCGGCAACAGTACTGACACCAGCTTTTCCATCAAAGACGATAACCTGGTCTGCCAGATAAGTGGCCATAATGAAATCATGTTCTACAATAAATGCCGTTTTATTAGAATTCAGTATAAATCTTTTAATAATTTTGGAAACGACTATTCTTTGTTCCGAATCTAAGTAAGCTGAAGGTTCGTCAATTAAATAGACATTTGTATTTTTTGCTAACGTAATGATAATAGCTACTTTTTGTAATTCCCCTCCCGACAAAGTTAACACTTCATTATCTAGAATGGATTCAATTTTTAAAGGTTTAATTACTTCGTTGTTAAAATATGGATCTGTGTAAAGTTCTCTTAATTTCGACATCAACAATTGCCGAACTGTTCCCGTATATTTTGCTTGAATTTGTTGTGGTTTGTAAGAAACACTTAAGGCATCCAAGAAATCCAAATTTTGGTCATTGTCTGGTTTTATTATTCCAGCAAATAATCTTATGAAAGTACTTTTGCCACATCCATTTTGTCCTAATAAAACAAAAATTTCAGATTCCGAAAACTTCCCCGATTTTACGGTTAGAGAAAAAGTATTGAGCGTTTTTACAATATTTGGATACTGATAAAAATGTAATCTTTTTTTTTCTTCTTGTGAAACATCTTGATCTGTTGCTAATTTAAAATTTAATGATTCATCTCTTATTCTTAAATTGTCTGTTGGGATAAAACCATCTAAAAAAATATTTATGCCTTCCCTTACAGAGAATGGACATGTTACCACTCCGTATACTCCTGCCTTTCCCCATAAACAACAGACAAAATCACTTAAATAATCTAAAATGGAGAGATCGTGCTCTACTACAATAATATAGTTATCGTGCTTTACTAATTTATGAATTACTTGAGCCATACATATTCTTTGCTTTATATCTAAATAACTACTAGGTTCATCAAACATATATACATTTGTTGCTTGTCCAACAATTGTTATAAGTAAAGCAAATCTTTGCAATTCCCCTCCACTAAGATCTTCTACATTCCTTTCTAATAAATGATCGAGTTCTAATTCTTTTATATATTTGTCTCTTAAATTTAATTTATCTTTCTTTTTAATTATTTCTAAAATGTTTCCTTTTACTTGTTTCGGAATGAGATCAACATTTTGTGGCTTTATAATGGGAGTTAATTGTTCTTCTAATAATTTGGTAAAAAATATTTGTAACTCATTACCTCGGAAATAAGCCAAAATATCTTTCCATTCTGGTGGATTACTATATTTCCCTAAATTGGGTTTTAATTTGGATGATAATATTTTCAAAGCAGTTGATTTTCCAATTCCGTTGGTTCCAACGAGACCTAAAATTTGTCCTAATTTGGGAGTCGGTAATCTATGCAGTTTAAAAGTGTTTGGTCCGTACCTATGTACTACATCTTTGTTTAAATCTTTCGGCAAATTAATAATAGTTATTGAATTAAAAGGACATTTTTTTGTACATATACCACATCCAATACATAACGATTCACTTATACAAGCAATTTTTGAACCGTGCTCTACCTCTATGCAGAATTTTCCTGTTTTTACAATAGGACAACTCTTTTTACATTCCAGTTGACACTTTTTTGGTTTACATCTATCAGCATTTATGATAGCTATTCTAAGCTTCGATGTCTCCATCTTATTTTCTCTATAAAGATCCTCCTTGTCTTTCTTCCCCATTGTGCTCTTGTTTCTATCTATTCTTTAATTGTTCAAGTTATTCACTAGCCAAATGGCTATATCGTCCGTCCGACCGCTCAATCAATCGATAATTTAATTTATCGATATTTTATTTTATCGATAATTTATTTTATCGATAATTTAATTGATTGAAAATTTAATTTATCAATAATTCATTCAGTCGAAAAAACACACAACCGATCAATTTCTCTTCTTTGTAAACTTTTTCACTTGTATCACATTCTTATTTAAGAAATGGATGTCAATAGGTTATAATTCGAAACTTTTTTCACGTTTTTTTTCTAAAGTTTCTATTTTGTAAATTGTCTTTTCATATAAATTAATTATGTATATGTTCTTAATGGATACTATTGATACTGTTTCAAAAAAAAAAAAATAAATAAATAAAAATAAAAAAAAAAAATGATTTGACAACTGACATAATTTATCGAGCATGAGTAAGACGGAAGTACGCATTATATCTTTTTCCTTCATTTCAAATTAATTCATTGTTATTTATAATTTCCATTTTCAACTACAGTAAATGCGGTTACAACGAATAATACAAAATAATTTACAAAAAGAAAGGTAAAGAGTCAAGTTGAAGAAAAGCAGTTAGAAATAACATCGGAATGGAATAGATTTTATAACCACAAATTGTTAAATGCCAGTCAAAAGCCTGTTAATCAATTAAATTATATAACCTCATTGGTGCCCTTTTCACACTTCCCCTTTTTTTTCATTCGTTTTTTATTTTTAAATGGCAATTTTAGAAGTATGTTCCTTCTATTTTTTTGAACTGTTCAAATGTTTGTAAAGAGATAGTTCCCAGTAAGCATTTTTCAACAAAATAATTTTTATTAGCATGCTATTTGCATAATCGCATATATATAGCATATATTTGTGTCACATTTGTACAACCTGTTAGGACAATATAACATATATTTACATTTTTGTTTACAGATTTGCTCATATATCATTTTAAATATATGGACAACCACGTCAACATCGAAAAAAGGGTGCACTGTTACCAAAATCGGAAAATAATAAAATTCAGTATTTTTCTCAGTTACCATAAAAATAAAAAAAAAAAAAAAAAAAACTGAAAAAAAAAATGCACAATCTCATAATAGATGAATACTGGTATGTTTTATTCTTAAAAATGCAATTATATATTTGCGCATATAGGGAAGGCGAAGAATAATTGTTCTTGACTTCGTAATATTTTTTTGTACAGATAATCTGGAAAAAAGGAAAAAAAAGTAGAGGGAAAAAAGGAAGAAAATAGAAGAAAAAATAAATAAATAAAAAAATAAGGGAGGGCGGAATAAAAAAGTTGATCTTCCGTTTTTATCAAAATGATAATTGTGTAACAGCTTATTTTTTTTATTTTATCGGTTCGGTCTTTTTGTATTATGTGTGTCCATTTTTATAGATTTCCAATGAAATTTTATTTTGTCCGTCATTTTCATTTTGAATGTTTATTTAGGTTTTCATGTTTTTAATTATTTTATTTTTATTCTTTTTATTTTGGGAGTTGCTATTTTACTTCTGTATTAGATTTATATAGTTTCATGGTTTTTGTATATTTTTTTCTTCGAATTTCTTCAGTTATGGTTCATTTCACCACATATTTGTGTTCCGATAATTTTCTTGTTATGTTCTGTTATACATTTTCTCTTTATTATTTGTGTACTCATCCGAGTTTTTATTTTCATTTTATTTTACCGAACATTTCTTTTAAAAGAAACGAATAGAATGTGATGTACTTTATGAATCTTTTGAAAATGTCAAGAATGCATAAAACCATATAAGATAATTACAAGAATGTTGAATATTGGATGTTGGGCATATGTAAAATATCAAAATATATATTAAATGAAATAAAAAAAAGGATAAAAAAAAGATAAGAATGTTTTCAAATTATCTTATATACGTATATCTATATCTGTATATATAGATATATATATACATATATTTAGATAACAATACAAAACAACCAGAATAAAATACTAGCATCCAGTTGTTTCATGTATTTATGTTTTACAAATTTTTTGTTATCGTTTTTTAAAGAATTTTTTTTATTAAAAAAAATAAATTAAAGAAACAATTAGAGAATGTAAGAACTTTCGTGGATGTAGTTTAAATTATTCATTCAATGGTACAGTGATGTACAAGTATAAGAGAAAAACAGGCAGTGTAATTTTTTTTTCAATACAGTGGATAACATATTTTAGTCGTAGCAACTGAGTAATATAAATATGGGGGAAATTTTATTTTTATAACGTAATAAATGTATTAGGTTTTTTTTCCTTTCCTTTTTTCTTTTTATGTGTTGACTTCTTCCTGTAAATTTCTTCTTTTTTTTCTTTTTTCTATTTTTGGAAGGGGGAAGAGGGATCTGCTTTAAATGTTTGTCATTTTCCTTTTTTCCGTCCAATAAATTTTTCTGACTGATATATTTTTTTTTTTTTGTATAACATATTATTTATATCTTTTGAGAGTTTTCATATACATATGGAATAAAAATCTTTAAATTTAGAATTTCGTTTTTATTCGATATATAATTTTTTTTGTTATGTTGGTTATAATATTTTTTTTTTCTTACCTCTTTCATTTTATTTTTAATTTAATTTTATTTATTGTTTTTTCTGTTATTCATTCTTAATATTCCGTATCTCTTAAGATTTATTTACTAAGCCGCTCATAATTACTTGAAAGTTGTGGATATTGATAACATCTTTCTCTACAACATATGTTTCAGTTTGTTTAATAAACATGTTTAATTTTATTAAAAATTGTTACTTTTGTTATCATTTCTGTTTTTTTTATTACTTCTGTTTTTGTTATTACTTCTGTTTTTGTTATTACTTCTGTTTCGGTTTCTTGTTCTGTTTCTGTTTCTAATTTTATCACTACCGTTCTCTTTGTTATTAATTTTTTGCACCTTTTTGAAAATGATAGATGTCAACCAAATGGCAAAATGCTTGACACAATTGCTCATTAAACATAAGGTTATAATTGTTCAGATGTGGGGAAAAGAAAAAGGAAAAAAGAAAACAGAAAACATAAAACACAAAAGAGAAAACGAAAAAAAGAAAAGAGAAAAAAGAAAAAACAAAATAAATAAAAAAAAACAGAACACTGATTATTTACTGAAAAAAAATGTAATACCCCTGATATAAATATAGACGTGTATTTATTTGTTTCTACATTTACAAAACGAAATACATTACGTCCGTATGCAGTAAACTCATTTCATTTTTCTAGTAGCAACACACATTTCATTTATTAAAATGCTTTTTTATATTTAATTTTTTAGAAATTTAGAAATAATCGTTTTAATCTATATTCAAACATTTGTTTTATAAAATATTTGGACTATTCATTTTCTATTTTTACAGTGTATAAAAAGGAGTAACTTTGTAAAACTGATAAATGGCCGTGTAGAAGTTAAAATTGTTGTAGATAAAATGAATAATTTGTTAAAATTTTCTGGGAACAATATAAATGTATGTACTTTTAAAATTTGTGATATTTATATAATGTTTATTCAAATATGAACATAAAGAAATATTCGATTTTTTTTTTTTTTTTACTACTTTCTTCTTTTTCGTTTCTCCTTTCTCCTTTCTCCTATCTTCTTTCTCTTTTCTTTTTTCTCTGTTCCAATTTTCCAGATGGAACTAATAAATGGTGAAGAATATGTTGTTATCAATTCGGTTTTACCAATTAGTATAGGTAACCTTGATCAGTTGGTGAATGTCAAAAAAAAAGTAAAAAAAATGAATATGTAATTGAAAGTAAACTTGAAAGTGAAATCGAGAAGAATGGAAAGAACAGAGAAAGAAATGAAGAAAATAAAAGAAATGAAATATGGAGTAACAACAATATACAGCGAAAGGAAAGTATAAACTCAAATATAAATCACAAAACAATAAACAAAAAGCAGATGGAAAAGGATAAGCAAAGGGAAGAAGAAAAAGAAGAAGAAGAAGAAGAAGAAGAAGAAGAAGAAAAAGCAAAAGAAGGAGAAGAAAAAGAAGAAAAAGAAGCAAAAGAAGAAGAGAATAAAAACATAATTCCTTTTGTGAGTATAAAAAGAGAAGATATGAGGTTTATCAATGAACAGCCATATTTTTATGTAAATGATATATATGGTATAAATGATATAAATACTTTCAGCAATTCCCAAAATGTTGACAGTCATGATTTAATGGAAATACAAAAACCTAAGAACAGTGTTGCTAAAGTAAAAAATTCCAAACGGCGTCGTAATAAGTATCATTTAATCTCTCGAGAAATATTGTATGGCTGCAAATTAAATATATTCGATTTGGAAATATATTGTTTAATTGTGAATTATATTATCAGGAATCGAACAGTTTTGAAATTATCAAATAAAAGACATATACTTGAAAAGATGTTCTCAAATTTGAAAATTCACACAGCAAGGCAGAAAATTATTATATGTAAACTGAAAAGAAATCAAAAAAAAAAATAAGAGAAAAAAAGAAAAAAAAAAAATTTAATTTTTTCACAAAAAGATGCTGAAGCAATATAAAATATTATTATGATAATATACATATATACATATATATATATTATTATGAAAGATACACAGAAAAAAGTACGCATAATTTAAATATTAGTTTTTTTTTTTTTTTTTTTTTCTATCTTTAAGTAAATAGCCTTGTGAATAATAACTGGATAAAATTAAAAAACAAAAATGAAATTGCTCTCGGAAAAAGATTCTATACGGTAAAAGAAAATAGAAATTATTGTAAGACATATAATCTTTATCTTTATATATCTCTTCCACGTCATCACTTTCTTTATATATATATATTTTTATATACTATATAATATTTAAAATTCACAGGGCTTATGTATTCATTTTTACTGAAATTTTTTTTTTATTATTATATTAGGATTTGTACCGTTCTGTAAAAAATAAAGTTAGTGTATTGTGTAGGTCGTGCAAAAAACTATTGGCTATTGAGGTATTTAATTTGACGTCTTATATATCTTTTTTTATTGTATTAAAATTTTACATAGAATTCTAACTTTTTTTCTTCAATGCTTGTTTATTTATGATATTAATTATTGTGTTATAATTTTACATAGAATTCTAGCTTTTTTTCTTCAATGCTTGTTTGTTTATTATATTAATTATTGTATTTTATTTTACCTTTAATATTTCTTAATTTTTCTTTTTTTTTTTTTTTTTTTAGTTACTTTTGTTCATCCCTTTTTTTTAGGATAAGGAATGTCCCGATTGTACCAATTTTACAAAATATAATTCATGAATTAAAAAAAAAAAAAAAACTAACATATTGCGTTGTTATATATATAGTGATAAATTATTGGAAAATTTTCTTCATTTTTAATTTCTTAATCAACCATTTTTATTATGTTTGTTTTATTGTTTTCGTTTTTTTTTTTTTTTTTTTTACTTTAACATCTATTTATTTTCTGATATTTGTTTATTATCCTTTTGTTGACTATTTCCTCCATATGTACAATTAATTGAATTTTGATAACTGCTTACATAAAGAGGAATAGCTATGTCAACAAATTTTAAGTAAATAGAATTAATAACAACATTTTTTCGATAACATCTTTCTACCATAAAAGATTCTACTTCTTTCATATTTTCATATAAATTTGTAAATCCTGTAGACAAATATCCAATAGGGATGGAGTTTGATGTTCCTTTGTTGATATCGACGTAACTTTTCATCATGGCATTGTTTAATGTTTCAATAAATGTATCTTCTTTTATAGGTATGGTAGTGTATGCTTTGTTGTTTTTTTTAATTATCGTTATGAATGAATTGTATCTCCTTGTTCGTATGGATGAGTCGAATAGAAATAAGTCGTACTTTGATGCATATTGCTTCATCGATCCATCTGTATAACTTGTTTCTTCAAATTTTTCATAATTCACAATCTACAAATAAAAAAAAAATAAGGAATTGAAAAATGTTTATATCATAATCATACTTAATAGTTTTCCATTTTCAGAACAAAACAAAACAAAACACAATAGAACACAATAGAACAAAATAGAACACAATAGAACAAAATAGAACAAAATAGAACACAGTAGAACAAAATAAAACAAAATAAAAGAAAAGAATATGATAGTTAATAAGAAACAAGATTATTTTTAAGATTCTTTTATCATAAATAACAACAAAAAATAAAAAAAAATGTATATTCCTTTTTTTATCAAAAGAAAGTTAGACATTAGGTGTTCTTATTAAATATGTCCTTTTAGATACGTACTTTTTTGATCATTTTCATTTTTTCACGGAAAACAATATCTTTCCATATATGGGTGTCTCCATTAACAAATATAATAACATCTTTGTAGTATGAGTGTTTAATATTTACTGCTAGATTAACATGTTTTGTCATATTATTTTTTAAGCATATATCAAAATTACAATATAATAAATATGGATGCATGTATTTTGATATATCTAATGCATTTGATTTTTTTTCTATAAAACTGAGGCACTTTAAAAAGGGGTCTTCTTTTACAAAATTCGATAAATGTAATTGGCGTGACTCATTTTCTTTTGTGTTATTAAAATTATTATTACTATAATTGTTCAGATTATTATTATCTGTCAATTCTTTCTTTTTTATTGCTTCTTTTTTTATTTCTTCTTCTTCTTCTTCTATTTCTCTTTCTTTTTCTTTCCTTTTTTTTTCTTTTCATTTTCCGTTTCTTTTAATTTCAAAATTGTTTGTCGAAACTCCTTATATTTTTTTTCGTTATTTTGTCGTTTCAGGAATTGTTCATGTTGTTTCCGCTTTTTATCTTCTTGTGCCCGTTTCTTGTTAATTGTTTTATCCATTTTTTTTTTTTTTTCCCCCAATCTTCAATAATAAAAATTAAAATAATTATTTTTTAATGAAATGTAAATACTTTAACACAATTTTTTTAAAAAAAATAAAATAAATATTGAAATGAAAAAACAATAACACTCTGGGTTATGTTTTTAAAAAAATAGTTGATGTCGTGGGATAAATTTTTATTTATCGTTTATAATCAGTCAGTTATGTTTTTACTCAATCCATTTTTTATTCAATTACATTTGCAATTTTTCTTTTCTCATTCATTAATTTTATTTATATTTTAAATTTTATTATATAAAACATCTGAATTTCTTAACAACTTAACTGCATGGAGTGAGGAAAGATAAATAAACATGTTTCGTAAACAAAAATTACAAAAAATAAAAAAAAGAATGAAAAGATGAAAAGATGAAAAGATGAACCGATGGATAAATAGACAGATGAAAAGATGAATTAACAGTGACGTATGTTACTTTATACATTATTTCACAACTGGACACGACTGAAACAAAAACACAAAGTTAAAAAAAATTGGAGGTAATAGATCAAATCTAAAATAAAAAAAATAAAATAAAAAAAATGGTACAACAAAAAAGATTCAAAACTATTATGTAAAACATAATACAAAAAATGATTTAAAAAAAAGTAAAAAGAAAAAAAAAATATATGTATATATATGAGTGCACAAAGACAATAATATTATTTAAAGCGGTCCATGCAAATTATCATGCATAATTTATGACCTGATAAAAAAATTTTCAGGTGCAACGAATGATTATTAAAATTTTATTTATGTTTTTACATTTAAAAATTTTTTTTTCTTTCTTTGTTTCTTTCTCTTTTTTGTAATTTAGTTTTTTTTTTTTTTTTTCAATACATGTTTTCTCGTTCTGATTTTGTTTTAATCTGTTCTATTTTTGTTTATTTTTTGTTTATTTTTTGTTTATTTTTGTTTTTGTTTTCCTTGTTTCTTTTATATAGGATGTGGGAGAATATGAACTACTTTTTTATTTGTGATGTATGGATATAGAAAATTTTATAAAATAGAAAATTTTTATAAAATAGAAAATTTTATAAAATGGGAAAAAGATAAAAATAAAAATACTAAATTAAAAAAAGATAAAAAAAAATGTAAAGAGAGAAAACAATGCGAAGGGCACTTGTGATTGATGCAGAGAAAAGAAACTTTTGTAAAAGATATTTATTTCGACTATTTCGAATTCCATTTACAAGCGAGAATATACTAGAAAAACGTTCTACATATTTTTCTTTACCAAAAGAAAAAAAAGATGAATTAATTTTATACAAATCGTATTTTTTAGAAGATTCCAAAATAAATGACATAATAAATGTTCTTAATTTGTATATAAAACTAAAGAATGAGAATATTGAGTTGTTAAGAAATGTGTCTATGCATTTATTAGTGAATAAAGACAAATTAAGATATACTGATATTATTATTTTGATAAAAAAGTTTTCTATAATAAAATGTAAAAACTATTTTTTGTTTGGTTTTTTTAAAGATGTGTTAACTGACAATTTCCATTTATTAAATTTTGAAGATTTAATAACAATATATTTTTCATTTACGAATTTGAATTACTTTCATTATAACTTTTTTTTTCTAATTGAGAAAAAAATATTTCACAATTTTCATTTAGTAGATTTAAAAAATTTAATTTTTTTAATTCAATGCTTTAATAAGAAAAAAATAATAACAAAAAACTATTTGACTATATTGTTATATAGTATATCGAAGCATATTAATAAATGCAACATTTTTCAATTATCTGTTATTTTTTCTTTTTTAAAAAATTTCCAAATTAATAATAATATATTGATTACCTCTTTAATTCACCATTTTACACAACAGTTCAATTCAAATGATTCAGCACGATACTTATCCTTGTACTATAACTATTTGTCTTATGTAATGACAAAATGTCGACACTCTACAGAATATTTCGAAAAAAAGAAAGAAATTGTTGGTACCATCAGAAATGTTACATTTCATTTGAAAAATGAACCAACAGAAAAATTTGAAAAAATAGAAAAAATAGAAAAAATTGAAAAAATAAAACAAGAAAATCAAGTAAAACAAAAACAACATGAAAAAGAAAAAGAGAGTGAAAGTGAAAGTGAAAGTGAAAGGGAAGGGGAAAAAGAAAAACAAGAAAAGAAGAAAAACGTTTTTTTAACTGAGCATAAAAAAGAGTGTGATAAAAATAACCAAAATCTTATAATAAGTAGTGTTTATAGAACTGAGGGGTTAAATGAATTGATTGAAAACTTAAACACTTTAAATAAATGTTTAAATTATAACTTACTATATGTTGTTAAGAACAGTTTAAAACATTTAGAAGATTTTACAAAACAGAAAATAAAACATATGTCTTTAGAATCATTATGTTTATTAGCTTCTTCTATGTCGGATATTGATAAAAATAAATTTCTTTTTGAAAAGATTGGAACAGAAATTGGTAAACAATCTACAAATTTAAATCCTTCTTTAGTCTGTTTTTTTTTGTTGTCATTTAGTAAAGTCAATCACAAGCATGGAAGTTTAATTTATTATTCTTTGAAATTCTTTTACAAATTTCATCATTTCTTTAGCATTAATGAAGTAGGTCTTTTTTGCAAAAGTCTGCAAACATTTGCAGTTCGAGAAAATGAGTTTATTAATACTCTCAATGAGTTTTTGTTGAATCGCTTAAATGGAAACTTGATATTAAAGGGAAGCAGAGGTAGAGAAAAGGGACAAAGAGAAGAACAAGAAGAAGAACAAGAAGAAGAACAAGGAAAAGGACTAAGACAAGAAAAGGAGAAGGAAAAGAAAAAAGAAGAGAAAGGAAAAGAGAAAGGAAAAGAGAAAGAAAAAGAGAAAGGAAAAGAGAAAGAGACCGAGACCGAAATAAATAGAGATAATGAAAAAGTTTATGTTGATCATTTTATTTGTTACGAAGATGAAAATAATAATGCTAACAACAACAAAAACAACAAAAACATGAATAAACTGTTTTATGAAATAGAGAAATCTATGAATATAAATAAAGAGCACACTATTTATGAAGATGTATTTAAAAATTTTAAAGAGTCATTGAAAAATACTAACAAACTAAAGAATATTAAAATGAGTGAAAAGGAAAATAGTAAAAAAGACTTTACAAATTACAAAAACTTTGTGAACTTTAGTTTTATTGACTATGAAAATATAAAGAAGAATAATTATCATCCAAACTATTTGTACAATATTAAAGGATATAAAGATACTTATTTAAATAATATTATATATATATTAGAATATTATGCTTTTAATTTAGTTCATAATAAAGATGTGTTATCCTTATTTTGTAAAATCTTTTTAGAAAATTCTTTTCTTTTTAATTATATTTTATATTCTCGAATATTTTACGCCTTTTATTTGTTAAGATACAACGACTTAAGTATTTACAAAATTATAGAATGTTTTGATAAAACTCAGCCTTTGAATCAACCTATGTTTAAGGAAAAACACATGAGTCGATTATTGGAGGCGTTGTTATATTTTTATGAAACCAAAACGGAAATCAAAAATAGTGTAAAAGAAAAAAAGGATAATGGATGTGGAAATGATATAACAAATGGAAATAAAAATGAAAATAATATAACAAATGGAAATAAAAATGAAAATGATATAACAAATATAGATAGTATAACAGACATGGATATATATTTTTATGTTTTGAACAAAAACCCTTTTTCTTTTTTTTTTAGTTTTCCTAATTATGTATTTGCCTTTTTATTTATTAAAAACAATATACCCTTGTTCCGATTGACACAAGTTCATATAAAAAACATCCATTTGAATGACAATTGTGTATTTATCCACAAGCCTAAAAGTTTATATTAGATTAAATAATGGTCAACTATTTTTTCCTTTTAACAAATATATAAAAACTTGATTGTCTTTATTTGATTGTCTTTATATGATTAAAATGGACTGGACTGGACTGAACCAGACTAAATTAGACTAAATCAGACTAGACTAGAAAAAAACAGAGAAAAAGAAAAAGAAGTGAACAGAAATGTTATGTATGTATATAATGTAACAAGAAAAGTATTTTTAAATGTAATTAAGATTGACTTGAAATATATACCAAAATAGGAATTTATAATATTTGTTTTGTAATTATTTAATTTTATATTTCTTTATAATTATTATTTATGTATTTATTATTTATTATTTCTATAGAGTAATTATTATTATTATTATTATTATTATTATTATTATTATTATTATTATTATTATTATTATTATTATTATTATTATTACTTGTATTATTCTCATTATTATTGGTATTATTCTCATTATTATTTTTATGGTTGTATATGAAAAAGAAATTCCTAACGTATCTCTTTTTAAGATCAACACTTTTTTGAAGTAGTCAAAAGTAATTTTTTTTTTTGAAAATAATTTTGTTTTTAACAAGTGTTTTTAAGACAACTTTTAGAACTTTTAGAAAAAGTATAACAACGATTTTAAAAAAAAACAAAACTCTTTCTTTCTATAATTCCTAGAAAAATTTAATTCATTTACAGAAAGAAAAATAACATTTTGCATTATGTATATATATATTTTTTTTTTTTTCATTCTTTTGTAATTTTGTCGTTAAGCTAAAATAAAATGGGAACAAATAAAATAGGATCAAATAAAATGGGATCAAATAAAATGGGATCAAATAAAATGGATTTTAGTAAAAGAAGTAATGAGTTTTCGGATACAGTATAAATTATATTATATGATATGATATTATATTGTATGATATTATACGATATTAGATCTTTTTTTTTATAACCATATTAATCCAATATATATATATATATATATATATAGAGAGAGAGAGAGAAGTAAAA
>LSRZ01000386.1:0-16803 GCA_001625125.1 Haemoproteus tartakovskyi | reverse complement strand
AGATAGTAGTTCTTTTTAACAGACACTTTTTCGAATTCTTATAATTGCAGATACATAAAAGTAACATGTTATTAAAAAGATTTTTGTATTTTAGAAACACAACGCATGCTTGTATAGTTATAATTTTTTTTCTTTTCTGTTCATTTTAACTTCCCTTCTTTTCTATATGCTAAAACAACAATAAAAGATTCTAGTGTAACCTTTTTCTAAAAACAAATAATCGAAAATAGCTAACTTCCTTTCACATTTTTGTTTAAAACAAATGATTAATTTATCTTAATTCTTTTCTTGTTACAAATAAAATATTAGAATATTCAAATTTATTGTTGTGTACATCACGTTTTTTTTTTTTTTTAATTTGGAATTATTATTTTATTTTTGTGTTTTCTGAAATCTCTGAAACCTATATAAAAAAAAGAAAAGAAAAGAAAATATTTCATTTCATTTCTTTTTCAAAATATGTAACATATATAAATCTTAATAAAACTTAATAAATTTTAATTGTAACTATTTTTTTTGTCTACTTATGTACTTATATTTAAAAAATATTGCGATTTCCCTTTTTTATTCTATAAGTACTTTTGATTGTACTTTACATCTACAACTCCAGAATCACGTTTCAGTTAAAAAATTTGTACGATGCGTTTCTTAATTTCTTTAATAATATTAAATGCCATTCAAGAGGCATCTTCTTTTCGTTTTCGGAATAGATTAGACTGTAATAATAACAAAAAATAAAAAAAATAAAAAAAAATTTCTTCTCATTTCTTCTGTTTATCTATATTTATAATCAAGAAACATAGGAGAAATTAAAATAAATAAAAGAAAAAAAGAGAACCCAATAGTTATCTCTTACATAAACTTGATTCGAATTTATCTTTTCTCGTGTCTTTTTTAGTATATGCTTTACAAAATGTACAGTTACAAAAATAAGAGAGTAATATCATTACAAGCTACCGCAAAATAAAGTTCTGTTTTTTATTCATTTTACATTTATTACACGTTTGGAAAAAAATGTTTGTGAAATGAGTTGAAAACGAACATAGGAGTTATGAATACTATTTTGAAAGCAACATTTTTCATTTAAAGTCAATTCATTTTAATACATCTCTATAAAAATGACCATACATATTTTATTTTAACATATATTCTTATATATATTATTTTTACATATATTATCCTTATATATATATATATATTATTACATATATTATCTTTATATATATATTCTTACATATATTATCTTTATATATATATATATATATATATGCTTACATATATCCTTACATATATTAATATGTAAATATATATTTATATACATACAATATTCATTTTTTTTTTTTTTTTTTTCTGATTTTGTACAGCAAACAAGATAAAAGAATATTCTAATTCTTGCAAAGATGTTTCTTTACACTTTTTAGTTAGCAAAGAACAGATAGCAGCAGAAAACTTTCTGATCTCATTTATCAACACAATAAAACAGATAAAAAAAATAGAAAACGTTTCAAAAAATTCCCAAACAAAATTAGTAGTATATGACAAATATTTCAATTATGAATTTGCTAAAAGAAAAAATGATAAAAATGAATCGTACGAAACTCAGGTAAGCAAGTTTTTAAATAAACATATTCAGACAAAACAAATAGAAACAGACTTATTTAGATCCTTAAAAGAGTATTATCAAAATTTTATTCTACAAAATAATGAAGCAAAATACAAAACTAATATAATTTTTATTGTTAAAGAATTTTCTCCAAATGATCTGTCCAGTTATCCAGAAACGTTAATTGATTATATTAGAAGCATAAGAAACGAAGGAGTAGAAATTTTTATTTTAACATCATTACATTGGTTCAATGCAAGGATAGCTTCGATTCTTTTAAATTGTGCATCTGATCAAATTAATGAATGTCCTTTTGTGTATTATGTACATCGTTTTGATAAAATTAAATCTTTAATTGATTCTTCATGTCTACATAATATTAAAAATAACTTAAAATGTAATCTATATAGTTCCTGGACCGAATGGAAAGGACCTTGTTATTTACAAATCAGAGAAAGAGTTCGACCATTAATGGAATTTCATAATGATGATAAAACACTTCATTGCCAATCTACTTATAACTGTTCTGCTTTTGATTATAAACATTTAATACAGTCAGACATAAAGAAAGAATGTGACCATTCCATTTTTAAATGTAGAGGTATCTGTAATTCGGGATATCAATTTTACGTTTTTTCCAATATGGGAAAGATCGAAGAAAATTACCGAAGGTGTACTGATTTACCTGTCTGTACTCCCAAACAAATACAAAATGGTGATCACAATATTTTTCGACAAAAGTTTAATGTCCTTCGTACCGAAAGAAATAAAAGAGAACAAACTAATCAGCAATTTTATAAAGCTATTGAGGAATCTATAAAAAAAAAATACAACAGAGAAAATTATGAAAAAGGTCTGAAATCTTATAGAGAAAGAAGAGATTTTTTTATTAATGAAATGATAAAAAGAGAAACCGAAATTGTGAAACAAGAAGAAAAAGAAATAAAAAGAAGAAAATATATATTTCGTACTGATAATGTCAGAAACGAAAACCTAACAAAAACTAATAATCAAAACATAAATATGAAAAACACAGCAATAGAAACAAAATATTTTTCAGGAAATCAAATGTATGATAAAATATTAACCGAAAATTCAGACAACAAAAACGTTTCAAATAAATTCCCTAAAAAAAAACAAACTTTAGGAAAATCATGGGGGGCAATTTATGCTGATGTAATATATGGACACAGACAGACAATTGACAATATATCAATAGAAGAAGAATATAGCGTTTATCCAAATTTTACATATGTAAATGATTCGGAAAAAGAAAATCAAAAAACAAAAGGAACAAAGAAGAACTACTTTCAAAATCAAAGCAAATATGCCTTTATCAATAAAAAAAATTTGGTAGAGAATTCTCCAACAGATAAAGAAAATTTGGAATCTCTCTCTGAAAATAATGATGACTTAGATGAAGTAATATTAGAAATTACAGATATATTATTACCAAGTCTAAATGAAAAACAAAATGAATCAACAGGATCAACCGATTCTGATGATATAAAAAATTCAAATGATATAACCAATTCAGATGATATAACAAATTCAAATGATATAACAAATTCAAATGATATAACAAATTCAAATGATATAACAAATTCAGATGATATAACAAATTCAAATGATATAACCGAGCCAATACTCCCAACATTCCCAACACTTCCAACGGATTTTACATCAAAAGGTTTTTTAAACGAATTATATGGATCATTACAAGAAAGTGCTCTAGAAGAAGAGAACACAGAAATTGAACAAGGTGAAAATGATAAAATGGATGAAATTATTATGAATATTATAGAAGATAGTAAGCACATACAAAGTGATGATGAACAAAAAAATTCGGAAACCAAAAAATTAATCAATGATAAAATCAAAACACTTTTAAAGTATATGGATCAAAACACAAAAGAAAATACATATGAAAATGAATACAATTATCCTATTAAATACATAACTACTACTATATCATACCCCACTTTATATGAAGAAGAACAAAGTGATGGAACTATGCAACCTTCTAAATTGTTAATTGTAGGACAAAACAATTTTGTTATTGATACCGAAAATATGGAAGACGATGAAATAAATAATATGTCAAACTTGATAATTGAGAATGTTCAGAATGATCTCAAAATGAATACAGATGCAGCGTTAAAACAATGGAAAGAGAATAAAAACGAGCAACAAAATATGATAGACGAAGAATTAAATGATCTAAGTGAAGAGATAATAGAAGATGAATATTTTTTAAACGAACATCATGATCCATTACAAAAAAAAGAGAAAGAAGGAGAACAAGAACAAGAGCAAGAACAAAAACAAGAAAAAGACACAGAAAATAACGAGAACACAACAGAAGATCAAAAAGCAACTCTTAGTAGTAACGTTGTATTATATGGTGGATTAACATTCGCTGGTGCATTCATGCTCACTATTGGTTTAATCGGATTTGTCAACTTCTATAATGTGAAAGAAACAAATGATACTAATTTAAAATGTAATCTTACTGATGTGCCTGTTGAAAACAATGAAGAAAAAAATGAGCATGACGAAGATGAAGAAGATGAAGAAGATGAAGAAGATGAAGGTGCGGAAGATATTGATAAAAAGGCATTGTCAGAATATAGTGATAAACTCTCATCCTGGTGATAACATATATAAAGCGAGATTATATGAAAAACGGTTATACTCTTTAAAAAACATATACCATTATATAAAAATGTCGCAAACAAATCAGTGTCGCTGTATAATATTCTTAAAAAAGAAAAAATATTATTACTTCCTTCAGTTGTAATTTTTTTTTTTAACTTAATAAAAAAAAAATTGGAAAATGAAGCTTTTCATTTCTTTCATATATATAATTTGAACCATTTTATCTATAAAGGGATGAGAAACAAAGAAACGAAAAATATATATAAGTACATATTTATTTAAAGCTTTTTTCTTTTTTTCGAACAATGATTATATAAAACAACTTATAAATCCTTTCATTTTACTAAATAATATATTCTAATGTCTAAAAATTCTGCTCAATATCTCAATATTTCTTTTTATAATTTATAGTACTATACAGATATAGAGTTGTATATATTTATTTATTTTTTCTTTCGAATTTATTATTTGTTATAAACATATAAAAAATTATAATTTGTTGTAGTAGTCTAATTTTAAAAGTTCATCATCATTTTTACTTAAGTACATAGTCTTTTATTTTTGTTCCGTTTTTCTTTCCTTTTTTTTTTTTTTTCTAGTTTCGCCTATATTTTGTAAAATTGTCTTTTCATTTTGGGAATTCTGAAATAACACTTTTGCTATTCATCTGTGATTCAACATTTTTAAACTAAAAAAATTAGGAAATACCTAATTAAAATTTAATCAAAATTTGATAAAAATTTGATAAAAAATTAATAACAAAATGACCAAAATATTATTTTAAAATATTTATGTTTTTTTTTTTTACTTCTTATTTTTTGGGGTGTTAATGTAATAGTGAATTGAGTTGTTCAATTTCCATCTGTACAAATAACCACTTATCTTCAATAGAAAAAAAAGAGAAACATATCTACCTTTATTATTACATCTTTCAAAATATGAAAGAAATAAGAAAAAAAAAAAAGTATATTTTTTATTTTTATAACTATTTTTATAATATTTTTTATAATTATTTTTATAATTACTCTTCTAAATTCTTTCAATGATATCTAAATAGGTTAAAGAAAAATCTAACGCAAAAATTATTATTCTTTTTGTATCGTTTTTTTTTTTTTTTAAATGCACATTAAATTTTTACACATTTGCAACACTTTTAAATTTCGTGGAAAAGAAACAAAAAAAAAATTAAAAAAAAAGAATGATACTACTAAAAAATGTTATGTCATTTCTTTACATAATATTACAGGATACTTATAACAAATTATATCTTATAAATTAAAAAGTTTGTTTTGAAAATATTATCTCTTAGTAGTTTTTGTCTCTAGGGAAAGAAAATAAAATATTAAAATGAAGTTTCATTGATATATTGTTGTTTTAGTATACTATTATTATGATTCATTATTACAACGAACACATTAAAGTTCTTAAATATTTTCGATTCAAATATTTTAGTAAATAGATAAATGCTAAAACAAAGAATATATCATTACTCTCTTTCTAACTTAGAAATACAAAACTTAAAATACATATTCACAATAAAACAAAACAAAACAAAACAAAACGAAATAAATAAATACGTAAAATAAATAAAAAATAATAAAAATAAAAATTTCATATTCTTTATTTTTATAGTGATAGATGGAAACTGAAGTTACTATGATTATATAAATTGATAAATGTTGGAATGAAGATTTGTATAGACTTTTTTTTTCGATAGCTTGTTTCGATGAAACATGCGCATACATAAATTTCTGTCTTTAACTTCTAAAGAAGATATAAACTTAAAAAAGTAAAATTGAAAATAAATAAAAGTTACAATATATAGTATATTATTATGCATACGTTTATATATATAAGTGATATGGTATATTTTTTTTTCCCTTTATTTTAATATTTAAAAATCATAGATCTACAACAGAAAAAAGAAACAACTGTTTTTGTTTTGTAATTTGTACAATTACCATATGTATTATTCTGTATATATCTTTTGTCCTTTCTTTATTTCATATGTATAATTACATTCTCGAGTAATTAACTGTGCACAGACCATTACGTTTTTGTGGCTTTTTTTAAGTAAAATTATTTGTGTATATATAATTATCATTGTAGTTTTTACCATAATAATTACTCCATTTCTTATTTCAATTTATATCATAATTTTAATCGTATTTTTCCCATTTTTACATTTTCTCATTATTACATTTTTTCATTTTTCCTTTTTTAAGTTTAGTTAGTGACTTAGCGAAATCCAAAAAAAACATCCGAGAAATACAAAAGTGTGTAACTGGAAGTATAAGTCCAAGTGGCAGTGAAATTGGAAGTGGAAGTGTAAGCGCATTAGAAAATGAAAATGGAGGAATTTTAAAAAAGAAAGAAAAACAAAAGGAAGAAAATAATGTCAACATATCAGTTGATAATTTAAAGATACAAAAAAAAGATAGGTCAAAAGAATCCATCAATAATATACAAATCCAAGGAAAATCCAAAACAATTTCTCTACTTAATTATGATCATATAATTGATGGTTTAAATAAAAAATCAAAACATAATACTATAAATGAAAAAAATGAAATCAGTACTACTATTGATTCCCATTCTACCGGAAATATAAGTGTATCGAATTTTACAAATTTATCAGATTTTAAAAAAAATGTATTATTTCAACGTATTTTTAAAAATGCAGAGGAGAAACAGAAAAAAAGTAAAATTGAAAAATATAGAATGAAAAATGAGCACAAAGAAAGAAATACCGATTTTCAATATACCAATACATTATCAGATTCTATTAATGAATTAAAAAAAATTATTAGTAAGAAAAAAAATCTTTCTCAGTTTAATGTACAAAATAAAAAAAACATTTCACATAACTATAGCAGTGATGTTTCATCAACAGATAAAGAAAATGGAAGTACACACTTCCTTCAAAATTATAAGGAACATGGAAGGAAGATGAACAAAAATAAAATTAGGAACATCAATAATGAAGAAGAAGAAGAAGAAGAGGAAGAAATATATAACGTACAAAATAAAAATAACAAAATAAAAAACGAGATAACAAATAAACAAACATATACAAAAAAAAGTAAGGATCTTATACAACTCCAAATGAATAAACACCATACAAAAAATGCCAAGGTACAACAAAAACAAAAGTATGAAGAAAAAGATATACACAGAAAAGAAACAATTGAAATAAACAAAGAACATTTAAAACAGGGAAGAAAAGGAAAAACAGAAAATGGAATGAAGATTCAGTCAAAAAATTATATGCACAATAATATGTATAATATGAATAATAAAAAAAGCACAATTGAAGAAAATGGAATAGGTTCGTATTTTGTAACTTATGAAGAAAAACAAGAAAAAGAAAACATAAGGAAAAGTATATCTAATAAATTAAAGAAAAAAAAAAAAAAAAACGGAATCCTACATTTTTATCATTAAGTTACAAAGAATCAAATAACACAGATGAAGTCAATGACGATAATGAAAACTATAAAAACTATGATAACCATAAAGAGAAAAAAGGTTTTCATAAAAATGTTATTTCCAATTCTCATTCATTTCTTTTTTCTTTGGAACAACACAATACACATGTATCAGCTTTATCTTCTGTTGTAAAAAAAAAACAAAGCAGTGGACGTTTAGTTAAAAAAAAACATAACTTTCTTTTTAAAAATTATCTACTTCAAGACTATAATCAAATTAACGATGATAAAGAAACTTATGAACATAAGAAAATTACATCTGTAAATAATCCTAAAGAAGAAATAAATGAAGAAAAAATATCTTCAAAAGAAATGTCTTCATTGAAAAAACAACAAATAGAACTTAATGATAAAATTAACGATCCTAATACTAATAGTAGTAATAACACTAGTAATAATAACATTAGTAATAACATTAGTAATAACATTAGTAATAACATTAGTAATAACACTAGTAATAACATTAGTAATAACACTAGAGTTAATATTAATATTAAAGATAATAAAACGAATGATAATTTTGAAAGTAGCAAAAATGAAAAAGAAAAAAAACACACAAAAGAACAAGAAGAAAATATAGAAAAAGTAGAAATAAAAAATAATGATATTTACAAAAAAGAGTTCGCCCACATGGTATTATCTTTCTATAACGAATACAAAAAAAAACTAGATCAATTACAGATAGAAGAATATAACTTTTTACTATATATAAAAAAATATATTACACAAAATAAAGAACCTTCAATGGAAAATATAAAAAATGATTCTGCTAGCGATGAATATAAATATTTTAATAAAAAAGAACAATCGTTTTTTGAAAATTTTATAAATTCTTTAAACAACATACAGATGAAAACACCAAATATACAAGGTTCTTCAAGTGCAGAGAAAAATTCCAATTATAAAAATATTAACGATTCGGAAAATAACAAAAAACCATATATGTTTGAAATGAACGATTGTGAAATGGATTTTCATAAAATGTACACACTTATAGAAAATAAAATTAACCACATTGAGAAATGGATACAAAATATTCCGAAAAATGCTAGAAACAAAGAAAAACAAGGTTCAAAAAATGAAAAAGAGAATATTCAAAGTAATGATTCGAAATTGCAATGGAATCAAAGGAAAAAGTTAGATGATATAAAACAAGAATACGAATTGTGCCCATATTCACATCCATATTCACATCCATATTCATATCCATATCCACATTCATATTCATATCCATATCCACATTCATATATACATCCACATTTGTATCTACATGCCTGTGCATATCCACATCATCAGAATTCAGAACATAGAAAAGAAAATGTAGAAAAACAGTACAGTGATACAGAATTAATAAGAAAGAGGAATTGTTCTAAGGATATTCAAAACATAATAACAAAAAGGTATAATACATATTTCGAGAAACGTCAGAGTTTCCTAATGAACATAAATTTAGATGACGGTTGGAAAAATGTATTGAATGAATTTAAAAATGAAAAGGAAAATACGAATTCGGATAATGCAAATCAATCGAACGAAAGAAAAGAAAAAGAATATCATATTCATGATATTCATAATATTCATGATAATAATGATACAAAAGAACCGAAAGAAATATTTGACAAAAACAATGCTATTAAAATAGAAAATTACGAAAATGTCATTTCGAAGACAGGTAATGAAAACAAAACAACAAACATTCAAAAAGATATTCGGAAAGATATTCAGAAAGAAATTAAGAAAGACCTTACGAAAGGATTTCAGAATGATATAACAAATTATAAAAAGGAAACCCAAACGAAAAACGAAATCGATGCAAAATATATATATAAAAACAGTGAAGAAGATAATAATGAAAACATAGAAACTAACAACCTTTCCTATAAATCAGCGAAAGAATTCAAAAAAGATAACAATACAGAGAGATCAGACAAAACAAATAATAACGAGAAGAATGAAATGAACTGTTGTTTTATACATAAAGAAGAATTTAAAGAAAAGAACAAAAACATAGAAAATGATAAAAAGACAGATATGGACACAAACAATGAACATTTTGTCAACCAGTGGAGCGAATCATTTTTGTTTGATCCAAATGTAAAATGTAAAAGTTTATTCTTTGATAGTTATTTAAAAAACGAACATTTGTTCAATACATATTCTACAAAACGATATAATGAAAAGGAATACAAAGCAGACTGGAACACAAAAGGAATAAACAAAATGGATAATACTAATGTTGATGAAGTAAACACAAATGAAAATATTAGAAATAGTGAAAAAGAAACAGATAAAGATCAAGATAGTGAAAATTATCAAACTGGTCGAAATGAAAGTAGTAACGAAAGTTACAGCAAGGAAGAAGATAATTTGAGAAAGTTAAAAGCTGAAATGAGTAACAATATATTTAATTCTTGTAGAGAAAACATTTTAAGTCTTTCACATCTTGATGGTATTACTGGAAATTTAAAATTTCATTTCAATAATTGTGACGGACAAGATTCTTGGTTTAATACATATAAAAAAAACACTTCTTCAGATTCTTCTAAAAATGAGATATATGAAAGTGAATTGGAATTGACGAAAGATTTAGAAAAACGGCTGAAAAAAAATAAAATAAAAATGAATGGAGAGAAAAGGAATAAACACGAAAACTTTTCTGTTAGTCATTTAGAAAACATTCCCACTAATGTTAACACGTGTGGAATTCAAAGTGATGAACATATTTTTAAAATTCATAATGAAATGTGTAATAAAGGGGAAGCAGAAAACTATATGGAAGAAAAAATGGAAAGCTTATTTAGTCAAAATAAGGAACAAGAACAAGAACAAGAACAAGAACAAGAACAGGATCAGTATAGTGACTTAATCTTAAAACAAAAAAAAGAGGAATTAGAAAATTTAGAAAAAAAGTATAGAGAAAAAGTAGCTTATAATATTTTTTCCACTTCAGCAGGTTCCGAACAATGGAATACGATATATGGAGAAGTTGAAAAAAAAAGAGAAACAGAAATGGAAAAAGAAGAAGATGAAGAGGAAGCGGAAGAAGAAAGAGAAAAAGAAGAAGAAGAAGAAGAAGAAGAAAGAAAAAGATTAGGTAAAGAAAAACGAAAAAAAAAGAAAAAGACGTAAAAATAAACTCTTCAGTGAATGAGTTGAAAAAGATTATTGAACAGAAAAGAAAATATTCTGTAAACGATTTGAAAGATATAATAGATAAAAAAAATGACATTTGTAAATATGACGAAATATCTTCTGATCAGTTGTTTATACAAAATAATGAAGTAGATTACCATCCTTTAAAAATTAAAGAGGACATCCATTATAATTTCTTAAGTAATTCACACAGAAAAACAGATATATTTCAAAATAGTGAGAATAGGGAAACATTAAATATTTCAGATAGAAATGATAAAGACAAAGTCTTTAAATCGGAATTATTGGAAAAGGAGGTCGAGTTTTGGGAATTAACAAATAAACATGCTAACCTACATAATGAAGATAGTTCTTTTGTGTCGGATTCTTCAAAAGAAAAAAATAAACATCAATTAATGCCTCGGTCGGATTACTTGAAAAAGAACAAACAACATTTTATACAAAGTAATATAAGCTCAAATAAATCCGAGCAATTCAACGATTCTTTAAAATACGAATTTGAAAAAACATATAAAAACACAAAAGAGAAGAAGAACCAACAAGTTCTAAATAGACTATTTGACAAACTCGATTCTCTATATAAAGAGAGGGATAAGAAAAATACAGAAGAAATGAATTCTATCTCTTTAAAAGAACATATGAAAAGGGGTTCTCAATGTTATGAACATAAGAAACAAACAAATAAAGAAAATAATTATACAGAACAAACGTTAAAAACAGATTTCAAAAGTAATATTCTTTCCAGTCACAGAGAAAGCAGTTTTATAAAACCAGTGTGCAACACTAAAGAAGAAAATCATTTGTTAGAAAGCAGTGGGAAAGGATCAATAGAAAATATAAATTCTCTTCCATTTTATGTTTCTCTTTTTTCTATGGATACATTAAATGAAAAACAAACTGAAAGATGTGATACACATGGAAAGATAAAGAAAATAGGAAATATAGAAAAAGACCAAACAATCGGAAAAAGCAGAAAAATAGAAAAAGGCGAAAACGAAAAAACGAATGCTTTCATATATTCAGAGCATACAAAAAAAAACTTGAATACAATTTACAATCAACGAAGTGACAAGTATTTAAACGAAAGACACATATTTTCTACTGACAGTGCCAATTTTGATGAAGATATATATGAAAAGAAATTATTAAAACAAAATTTTGACTATATAAAAATACTGAATGAAAATAACTCTTTCAGTAGTTTATCAACTATTAGTATTCCACATAAAGAAGACACTTTCCTTGAAAAAATGAAAATGCTGAAAACACAAATTATAAAAAACACTCATTATTTACCTTGTATACTTTGTAGTGAATATTTTTTTAAACTAGAAAATATCACAGATGAAGAATTTTCTATTCTTGGAAATAATGAAACAATGAGAGCGGAAAATTTTGTATGTACTGTTTGTAAACATAAAAGAAATATGATGCACAAATTAGAAAAATATGTTCTAGCTAAGCAAAAAGCAAAAGAAAAAAGAGAAGAAAAAGAAAAACAACAGAAAGAGGAATCATCAAATCATGATCCTATTAATGCTAAAAGAGAAATGGAACAAATGAAATCATGGGTGGAATCTTCGGACCAGCAGTATGAACAAATGTACAATACATTATTCAGTAAAAAAAACTCTAATGAAATGATGAACAGTTTTAAAAAAGAGAATATGCGATCTGACAATTTACAAAAAAATGAGCGAAATTGGTTTGATTCAGATTTACTTCACAATATTATGAACAGTTCAAACATCAGCAAAAAAACAAAAAAAGGAATAGATAGAGAAGAACAAACGAGTGAGTCACACTTAAGCTACGACTATCAAAACCATTTTTGTGAAAAAATACCTATGCCGTATGATAATGATAATAATGTAGAACAAACACGTGAAAATATTATTTCTGCTAAAGATAAAAATTCAAACACGAGTGAAAACATCAATAAAAGTAATTTTATACAAAAACAAACAATGAAAAGAAAACCCGAAAAATACTACAATGCGCTTTTTTTAAAAGAATTATATAACAATGATACAAATGAAAAACATATAACGAGAAGCGAACCCAAATCTCAAATCAATTCCTCAACTCGTACTTATAACAAAATTAGTAGTGATAATTCCTACACTTGGAACATACATAACAATAGCCAAGACATTAAAAGAAACAAAACTTATGATGAACAGTTATTAAACTTAAAACATCTGAATTTTGACAACCCCAACAATAATAATGAACGTATGAATTTTGATAAAGAGGAACTATATTTTGCGCAATTTGAAGACGATGATTTTCTATGTAAACATTTAAAACAGAAATATGATCACGATTTAATGCTCGATAAAGAAAAAGATTTCCAATTCGATGATTTAAATGAAGAACCAATAAACAATGAAAATATTCAGTTCCGTGAAACTATTTTTGACAACCTGTGCAAAATGTCACTAGGAGAAAACAAAGATGCTTTTATTAAAGATACACTAGAAGAACAAGAGCAACTCACGAATTTAGAAAAATTGCTTAGCAAAAAGAAAAATGCGGAAAAAACGAACATTCATTTGAACGAATCATCTTATGATGATATTTTTAAAGAATATGAGAATTATTCAAACTCGAATGTTCCGTTAAATACTTTTGAATATGAAACAGATAGTTTAGACAACCTTATAAAAAAGGAAAAAAGATATACACTGATTAAAAACGGTTTTAATAAATTAAAAAATATATAAAGAAAATGTTTAAGTAGCTATCTCATTTGAAGTTCAAAGATACATTTCTCATACCTATTACCACTTTTTTCTTTACAAAAAATGAGAGACTTTTGTTTCTTATTTTATAAACAATGTTTATTTCGAACTGTCATCATTGATGTAAGCCAATGTCATAACATATGCCTATTTAAAAATCTATACGTCCCAACAGCTGAGCTCTTTTATTTTATTGTTTTTTAAAGTTGCAACTCCTTTACTAAATTTTTTTTTCTTTCTAAAAAAATGAACAGAATATTTTCAAATGAAAACATTGATTCTGTGGATTTACCAACATTTTGATAATTAACAAAAAGAACTTGATATATCGCAAATACAAGGGACAAGAAAATCACTTTTAGGTGATTCCAGATTTATCCAGTCAGAGATTGTTTCATTTTTCATTTAGTATTTTATATTTTTTATGATTTACATAATTTTTAAAAACTTGCTTTAAAACATGTTATTATAATGTTACAGTTTATCTAGTAACCTACCTTTTTTATATGTATATCCATCATGTCTGTATGTGTTCGGTATGTACTTGTTATATACTTAGTATATACCTGTATGGTTGATTATGTATAAGGACACATGTGTCATTTTTTGTTTCCAGCCTTTCGTTCTTTAAACATATATATTCAGCATCATTTCTAAGAAAAAAACTTTCTCCATTGCTTTTAATTTTACATGAGCAATAACCGATAACGTATGTAAAAACCTTCCAAAGGTTACAATCCGATGCACAGATATGTGTAGAGATAAGTGCATATATTGTATTTACACTATTTCAAAAAAAATCTGACTCTTTTAGAATTCCTTTTCTTTTTTATTTCCAGTTCCCATGTTTTATAAATAAAAGAAGAAGGAGCAGTATATCATTTTTATTTATAACATAACTAGTTCATTGTTAATGTCAGCATATACGATTCGTGTTCGTATTTTCACACATAGTTCTTCTTCTAAAATAGAAAAAAGATTTTTAAAATGTAAATCTGTCTTTTCGATTAATTTGATTTTGTTAGAAGATACTTTTTCTAAATAGTCTTCAAATAAATGCCATGCTTGAACCTTTTTCAAAAAAAAATCTTCTTTTTCTTTTTCTTTTTCCTTTTCTTCTTGAACATTATTATTCACTTGATGTACCTCATTATCACAAGAAATACCGTTAACAAAGTGTTGATCGAAAATAGAAGATATGTTGAAATCCGATGTATTACAAAAATATTTTGGTTTATACATTAACACATTTACGCATAACAGTTGAGCAAATTTTTCTAAAATAGTTTTCGTTTCTTCTGATACTTTTTGTTGCGATTCAACTAAAAAAAAAGTGAAAATAAAACTTTTACAAAAAACAAAATCACCTACTTTATCTCCTTTATGATAATACCAACTTTTTATAAAAAATTCATTCTCTTTTGTTTTAATCTTTTCGAAATTAAGTACAAAACACGTTCTTAAAAATAAATATTCATTTAAAACCATAGATGTATAATTAATAAGTTGCTTCACATTTCTATTGAAATAAAGTTTTTTAAAAAGAGCTATATCTTCTTTTCCGTTTTCGAATTTTTTATCAAAACTTATCTTTTTATCCTTTTCATAAAAAAGACGTATATAATTCAAAAAAATAAAACTATCTAAATTTTCTTTATTCAGTATTATTTTCTTATTATGTTCCATTAGCCAAGTACACATATTCAAAAGCAACTCTTTAAAGAGTATATTCTCACTTACTAAATCACTTAAACAGTTTAGTTCTACTAATCCGATAACATTCTTTTCCAATTTTAAGCAATAATATCCTTCTTTTAATTTTGTATTTTTTAATTTCCATCCATCTTTATAATTTTCAAAAATAAAATCTACACTCTTATCCATATCATAATCATTTTTACTTAAGATCGTTTTACAAGTACTAACAGGAAAATTCGTTACTTTTCGAAAATTTTGAATCTTTTGTAAATTCCCAGATGTTGCAAAATGTCTACTTTTGCTAAAATAACTCTCTTTTAAAAATATGGATTGTCTATCCAATAATGTGTTCAATAACCTTTTCATATTTCTCTTAGTCAATATTTCTAAAAATTATTTACACTATGTTCACTTCTGAGATAAAAATGAAAAAAAAGAAAAAAAACTAGTTCACATGTTGTCTTTTTAATCAAAATTTCAACTCTTTTCTTTAGAACGACATTCTTTAAAATGATAATCTTTAAAATGATAATCTTTAAAATAATATTCTTTAGAATAATATTCTTTAAAATGATAATCTTTAAAATAATATTTTTTAAAATAATATTCTTTAAAACGAAAATATGAATCAATATTGTATCTTCTATATAACCGTTTTTAATTAAATTAAATTATCTTTTCTTTTATTTTTTTATAAAAAATTAGAAATGCCAGTAAGGAAAATATTGACAACAGTTCGGAACAGTTCGGAACAGTTCGAAAACGGATACGTATATATGAATATCTCTTGCTGGTATCTTTCTTGATTTTTATAAACAGTCCAGATAAATTGATATGATATTATTTTACATCAAATTCTTTCAAAGAAATAAATAAAATATTCAAAATGTCCTTCAGAAAAAAAGGAACAGTTACTCTACTTTTAACATTTTTCCCGGTCGAATTTCTTTTGTGAAATAATTATATAATTACAATATCAAAAAAAAAGGAGTTGCATTTGTTACTTCCAAACATAAGTAAAAAAAAAAAAAAACGGATCTTTTATTTATGCGTTGGCAATGATTTATTAAAATGTGTTCACACTGTTGAACGTATATATATTTATAACACAAATAAAATGATGAAATTAGGAACTGTAAGTGAAAAGGAAAAGGAAAATATTCTATAAAAATTATAGTCACACATATTTCCAACGGAAATCTCCAAAGAAATGTCACACTAAATGACTAATAAAAATAAATGGAGAAAAAGGAAAACCTAAAATTGAAATATCTAAATTTTTTCTGTTTAGAAAAAATAAAATATAATCTGAAGAACCACTTGGCATAATTTTTTTGAAGTTGTTAAAATATAGTACGTTAACAATAAGACCGAACTACATATAATATCACTAGCAATAAGTATTAAATATGCTATTTTATACAGAAAATAATAAAGTTAAAGAATAAAAAAGGTGTAT
>LSRZ01000385.1:0-12385 GCA_001625125.1 Haemoproteus tartakovskyi | reverse complement strand
TATTATTTATATATATATATATATATATTTNTTNTNTATTTACTTTTTCTTTTTATATGTTCTTTTTGTTGTTATTGTTACAGACAATAAAAAATACAATTCAACCACCCAGTTCAATTGAATTACACTGAAGTAATTTACGTTTACAACATTACAACAGATTTTGTCTATCCTGTTTGTTTTGAATTTTTACACAATATTTTCAAAAATATAAAATTGGGATTTCTATTTTTCATATATCATTTATTAAAACATTATAAAATTAAGATTTCTATTTTTCATATATCATTTTTTTAAAAAATTAGAAAATTGGGATTTTTATTTTTCATATATCATTTATTAAAACATCGTTGAACGAATCCAACCATCGATCGACATATTAATTGATTGTTCGCTAAAAAACCACAAGATAATTAAAAAAAAAAAAAAAAAATTATGGCTAGCTACGTGTGAAAAAGAGCAAAGGTATTATATATGCACTTGGGAAAAAGGGAATGACACCAATAGAAAGAAAAAAATATAACAATATGGAGAAAACGTAGAGAAAAGGGAAATAGAAGAAAACTCCAAAAACTCGTTTTGTGGTGACAACATAACAAAATAAACACAACAACTGTGGTTTACAACAAACTATATTTCGTGAAGGAAAACAATCCTGACTTGAATGGTCTAATAAAGGAAATAAAACTAAAATATGCCACTGTGGGTTATAGGCTAAGATAAAAAAAAACAGATCAATGGAGGAAATGTAAAAAATAAAATCTGACAAATAGCCTTAGAATTACTATTGAATTAATAAAATGTGATTGCATCTTCTTGATAAAGAAATGTAAAATTTCCAAAGAACAAGTTTGTTTGTTTGTTTGTTTCTGTATCTACAAAAAGAACAGGATAAAACAAGTTTTGATTTGATATAAATAGCATTTCCCTAACAAATATATACATATATATAATGAGAAATGAATTTCTAATATACTTTAATGTTTCATCCAGTTCCAAATAGAACAATTTCGCCTATATATTTTTGTTTCTTCATTTTTTTCTCTCATCTTGTTTTTTTAAAATTTTTGTCTCTTAATATAAAAAAAATGCATGAATTCCATTTTCTTAATTTTTTTTTAACTTTTTTCCCATAACGATATATTAAGCAAAATTTCAAAAAAAAAAATTGATACCATATATCCATTCCGCTTTTTTTATTAAAACTCAAGATCCCGTAATTAGATATATTTACATATATATATATGGTTATAAAACGTTATAGTTTCATTTTACAAATTATAAAGATATCTCTGTTTCTGTAGAGAAATATATACATGTATAGTATATTGTATGATTTATAATCAACAGTGAGTAAAAAAAAAAACGTTGATATAACTTCACTGACATTGTAGAAAAATATAAAATGATATTATATAGAGAAATGTCAAGATATTGAAGATTTTATAAATCAGTTATTATTTTTTTATATACGTTTAAGAAAAAAGTACAAAGAATGAAAATCGAGAAGTATATTTTCTTCAAAAGAAAAGAAACATAATATAGGACAAATCTGTAAAATACACATATATATATATATACATTAGTATATCTATTTATGTATATATGTTGAAACATATGTATAGACATATGTATTAAGAAGAGAATCAAGAGAAGTGACACGGAATTAAAAAAAATAGAAATAAAAAAAAAAGAATATAAAAAATGGACGTAATTAAAAAATTGACGATGGGGATGAATCTAAAAGATTCGATTATAAGTAATGAGATTTTGAAACTAAAGAAGGAAAATTTAAAACCACTTCAAAAAGTATTACAAGTAGCAAAAATCGAAGAAGAAAAATGGGACAGTGGAGAAGAAACCGAAGAAATTGAAAATAAAAAAGAAAAAGGAAAGATAAAGGGAAATGAAAAAGAAAATGTTAAGGGGTATGAACATGAAAATGGCAAAAATGAATATAACACAGAAAACTATGCCGAAGTAATACCATTTGTTCAATTTTATAATGATGAAGTAACAGTTGCCAAATACTTAAAAAAAAATGAAATAAATGTCGAATATTATAATATAAACAACAATATAGTGCCATTGAGACTGTTTCAGGATGTTGTCGATTATATAGATTTGTTGAGAAAAGAAAAAGAACAGGAAGAAGTAATAAAAAAAGAAATGGAAGTGGAAGTAGAAGTAGAAGCGGTAAAGGAAAAGGGGAAAAAAAAGAAACAAGGTAAAAATAAAGATAAAGATAAAGAAAAAGAAAAAGATGTAGAGAAAAGAAATGAAAAAAAAGAGGAATTAATTAAAGAAAGAATTAAACCTGCAACCATTGAATGTGACAAACTACTGAAAACAATAAAATATACATTAGGATTTGAAAAACCAAGACCTATTCAAAAAATATGTATCCCATCAATTCTCAATGGATTCAATACAATATGTATATCTCAAACAGGAAGTGGAAAGACGTGTGCATTTCTTATACCTCTGTTAATTCGTTTGAATGAATTGAAATGGAAGGAGCATCAAGAATTTCAACTACAACAAGAATTGCAGAAGAAACAGAAACAAAAGAGTAAGGAAAATTATGAGAAAAAGAATAATGATGTGGAAATAAAGGGCAACGAAAAACATTGTTTTGTAAAAAGTTTGATTGTGGTACCAACAACAGAACTAGCATTTCAAATAGTAGAACAGGCGAAATTATTATTTGAATCTTATAAAGAATTATCTATTGTTCAGTTACAGGGAGTAGAGGAATTAAAAAATGATAGCGACTTATGTATTTGTACTCCAGCTGTTTTATTATTTTTTTTAAAAAAGAAAGAAAAGTTAAGTTTGGATAAATGTCGATTTATAATATTTGATGAAGTAGACAAATTATTTGAAATGAGTTTTTTTAATCAGACTCATGAAATTTTAAAAGAAATAAAAAATAAAAAAGTTCAAAAAATATTTACAACTGCTACTTTACCAGGAAAAGTAAAAAATTTTATCCAAACTCTTTGTTTGAATCATGTGGTTGTGTATTTTGGTAAAAGTATTAATGTAATTAATAATAATGTAAAGCAAGAATTGCTTTATGTAAACAATGAAGAAGAGAAACTTTTAGTTTTACATAACCTTTTAAAAAATAAAGAAATTATGTTACCTGTTTTAATATTTGTTAATAGTATTCAGAAAGCAAAAGCTTTATACTCAAGTATAAACAATTATTTTTCTTATACTGATGTGATTACATCAGAAAAAACAAAACAAGAGAGAATCGAAATATTTACAAAACTGAAAGAAGGAAATGTGTGGTATCTTATATGTACTGATATAATGAGTAGAGGAATAGATATACAAGGTATTGAAACAGTTATTAATTATGATATCTGTTATGACAAATATAATTATATGCATAGAATTGGAAGAGCTTGTAGATCCAACAGAAAAGAAGGTAGAGCCATAACCATGTATGTTCCTGAAGATATAAAATATATGAAAAGTATTGTTAAGTTTGTAAAAAATAACGGAGTCCAACTTCCGGACTTTTTACTTAACGCCAAATTTATTCACAACGAGAGAAAAAAATATGTCATAAGTAATGGAGATAAAAACAAAAAAAAAGGAAAAAGGAATAAGAAAAAAGGAGGACAAATAAAGAGGGTGGGAGATTTATTACAAAGTCGTAAAGGGAGACAAAAGAAGGATGAGGAAAAAGAAGGAAAAGAAAAATCCAGGGTAAATAAAACAAGAACGAACAAAAAACAAAAAGATACATATTCAATAAAAACAAATTTGGATGAAGATGATAAAATGAAAATGGAAACAAAAAAAGAAATAAAGGAAATGAAAAAAGAAAAGAAGTATAAACTTTTGAAAAACGAAAAAATGGAAAATGAAAACGGAAATGGAAATGTAACAGAAAGGGGAAAGAAAAAAGAAAAGAAAGACACGAAGTCTTTAAAAAAAACAAAAAAGAATATATTGAAGAAAGAAATGAAGAAGGATAAGGTAAAAACAAAGGGAGAAGGAAAAGCAAAAGCAAAAGGAAAAGAAAATGAAAAAGAATAAGAAAAAGAATAAGAATAAGAAAAAGAAAAAGAATAGGAAAAAGAATAATATGAGACAAATCCCTTAAAGGAATTGTAATACAAAAGTACGCACAAATTATATAAAAGTATAAACTTTACCCATTTTAATATTTTCATTATTTTATCATTATCTTATAATTTTTAAAAACAATATAAGAAAAGGAACTTACTTCCTTTTATAAATTTATAAGTGTAATATACAACATGATAATCAACATCAAAACCACATTTACTTTTACCCCTTTATATTTTCTTTTTTATTTCATTATTTTTATTTTTATTTACTGTTATTTTTTTTTGTTTTTTTGTTTCTTCCAGTCTTGGCAGTCGATGTGACTTGACTGTTGCTTTATTTGTATCACATATATTTAATGTAAACAAGAATATTGGTGAATTTTCCAGATTTTTAATTGTTAAAAAATCTTCACTTAAAAATTTTTACAAAAAAGAAAAGGAAAAAAAATTAACAACTAAACGATGTTCAGCTTGTTTAGATTTATCATAGATAAAAGAAAATGAAAAGAATTGAGTTTTTATGATTTGGTTCTAAGTGTTGTTAATGTTAAACGGTTGCTTAGTAATACAATTTGTTAAGTAAGGTTCCCCACGAAGGATAACGTACTCCATACTATTACATTAAAGTATATTACATTATATTATTAATAATAATAATAATAATAATTGTAATAATGTAATTATTTTGTTTATTTTTTTTGTTTTTGATAATCACTTTATGTAACAAATGAAATCGTAAAAAAAATATTCCCTTTTATATTTCATTCCTTCTTTCTGTCACTAACATATACTTTTACTTTTTCTTCTTTAACTAGTTCAGTTACCACAACAGTTTTCTTGGCACCTGATTTTTGTAAACTGAAGATACAAAAATTTGATTTCATCACTTTAAAGAGACAAACAAACATACTATGGGCTCTTATTTTTATTTAACGAAATATATAATAAAATATATTCTTTACTGATATAGTTTTTAGTTCAATATATGTTTGTTAAATCCCTAGAAAGATCTAGCCCAAAATTTGATAAGTAGGGCAAACAGAACAAAATAGATTAAAACGGAATAGAAGATATTTAAAAAACAGTTAACACAATACGATGAAGCAAAAAAAAGGATATTATAATGAAACACATATTTATGAACAATTCAAAGAATATAAAGAGGACAAGGTTGTACATGAAATACGTCATATTTGAAGATATGGAGAAAAGACTAATAGAAACGAAAAGAAAATATGCTAAACGAAAAGCACTTCATAAAATAGAATGTAGCCAAAACAACATAAAAAAAAAATAAATTAAAAAAAAAAATAAAATAATGGCAAGGAACCACTACTAAATAAAGCAAACTAATTAATAACAGGTCTTTAAAAAAATAAGAAATAACAAATTATTGATATATAATGGAAATAAAAACAAAATAAAAAGCAGGTGTTTTAAAACTTACAAAAAGAACAGAAAAAGAAGAAATCAAAAAAGCTTAACCCAGTGAAACATTTCATTATGTTGATATACATATCTATATATATAAAGTATAAAGTATAATTATGTACAATTGCCAATATCAAAAATATGTACTACAGTAAAAGAAGGGAAGATTTCTTGACCGAAGTAATTATTTAAATAGGGACTAGTTCATTAATCGACTTTAATGGATGAATATATTTTTTTCAAAAAAAAGAAGCTTGCCAAAAATCCAACTGTTCCTGTATAAATGAAACAGGTGTATGACATTATAAAAGAATAAGCAAAATAAATAAACGCCTCGGCAAAGGCTGAGATGTTCAATTTAAAGAAATAATAATATATTGAATACAAAAAAAAGAATATGCCTGAAGTTCCAGGAGCAAAGAAAGACTTCCACCACCAATTATAGTCTTCGCTGTAAAAAAAAAAAAAAAAAAATAGAAAAGGAGGAGTAATAATTAAGTCAGACAATATAGATCGAATGAAAAAATGATAGAAGAAAAGAATGAGAGGAAAAAGAAAGAGAAAAATACTAAAAGAGCATACAACGACAATACTTACCAACTGAGCGTGTAATATATCAAAGCTACGGACAGTTGCCCACTAAGAAGCCCCAACAAGAATATTACCAAAAAGAGAAAACCTAGAAAAAATTGAATTGAAAAAAATGAATAGAAAAGAATGAATCGAAAAGAATGAATAGAAAAGAATGAATCCAAAAGAATGAATCCAAAAGAATGAATCCAAAAGAATGAATTCAAAAGAAAAACAAAAAGAAAAAGATAACAACATATTAAAAAAAGGGATAGAAAATATAAGTGAATTCACATATATATTTATATAGATATTTTTTATTTATTTTTTGAAAACATCGATAAAGTCTTTTTTTTTTTTGTTTTTCCATTTTTGTTATATGACTAAAGAAATAAAATATCCAAAAAGGTAACTTACCAAATAAATAATAGATGTTACTTTTCCAAAGTGAAGTAAATAAGAAAAAGAGTTCCGTATACATAGCTCCAAATAAAATAATACCAACAACAAATGACGAAAGATAAAAAGAATTGGTCCAGGGTTGTTTTGGTATATGTCTTGGTATATTGTTAACACGCACTGGTAATTCAATTGTTCTTTTTTTATTCCCTATGTAGGATCCAATACATATCAAGGGAGCCGAAATACCAAACCAGAGAAGACAAATGAAGGTCAACGATAGAAAAGAAATAGCGGAATTTGATTGTTCATAATGTAAAACAATATTAATAAGAAAAAAAGTTAAGAATATTATAAAGGGATATATAAATAAGGTTCGAACCATAGTTAATTTGACATGTCTACTTTTAAAAAGTTTATATAATTGTGAAGAAGAATATCCTGATATACTACTGATAAAAATCCAGATAAAGAACATAACTTGTATATATTTATATCTTTGTTTGTATTTATATATTCCTATTAATAATATTAAAGCACATACAATTAACATAAATATAATCTGTATTCCTACTCCTATAAATGCCGAAAATAATGTGGAATTTCTTGGTTTTCTAAAAACATCTCCATGTACTAGTTTCCACCCTTTGTCATCTAATTCATCCGTTTCAAAAATATTGGCACTAATTTTATTATATTTATTTATATCTTTATGTAATGCTTTGATTAAGATAGTACATAAAATAAAAGAAAGTAATATAACTAAGATAATACTATTGATAATAGAAAACCAATGAATCATACTTTGTTCATTTAAGGTTCTATAATAATGTTCCGATCGGTGTTGATAAGAATTATCACTTTCTACGTATTCTATATCATATTTAAAAGAAATGAATCTATTTTTTTCCATAACGTATTTCTTTTCGCTATCTGTACATTTTGGATTTTCCCCAAAATCAATACTTTTGGGGTCCACTTCGAAACCAACGATGTAGTATGTTTTTCCTGCTTTACTTGTACCCGTGTTATATAAAATACGAAATTTGTAATAATTGTAAATATAATAATTTTCATCTTTTATAAATCCTACAGGAATGCCTGAATAATAAAATCCTTTTCTCTTTGTATCTTCTCTAAAAATTTCCATGTTATCAACTGAATATATAATATTATAATTATATAATATTAAATGTTTGTAACTATTATAAGCATTTTCATCAATAAAAATTTTACAATATTCAGCACAATATTTATTTTTCAAAAATTGTGTGTTAATACTTGTTTTATATAAGGTATCTCCGACAAGTAACTGGAATATGTTTGGTACAACATTTTCACCATTTAGATTTTTATCTGTAGCGGTACAGAAAGGAAAAGAATTATAATTTAAACTAGACACAGCTCTACGACTTGTCAAGTTTTTTACCTTGATCAATACTTTATCATTTTCTTTAAATGCTGTTGGATGTATTCCAGGCAAATAGGATTGTACCTCAATTATTTTAAAAAAGGAAAAACAAAAGGTTATAAAAAATAAGGAACACTTTAACGTCATTTTTCTTTTTTTCTTTTTTTCTTTTTTATTAATTAATCTATTATATAAACCATATGTACAAACATAATTTTTAAAAGAGAAGAAACAATTAAAAACAAAATGGAGAATTGTTCATGTCAAAAATAAAAATAGAATCTGCAATTTTTACTTGCAATTCAATTTGTTTTTATATTTATCTACGGAATCATTTCTGGGTCATTTTCTCCCTATGTCTGTTGTTTTCTGTTTTTGTTATTTTCAATCTTAATTCCAATCTCAATTTCAATCTCACTCTAAATATAAATGTGAATCTAAATTTCTGCCCCTGTCCTTGTCACTTTGTGTTTTAGTTTTAGTTTTGATTTTGTTTCTGTTTTTGTTTCTGTGTTTGTTTCTGTGTTTGTTTCTGTATTTGTTTCTGTTTTTGTTTCTGCTTCTCTTTTTGATTTCGCTTTCACTTTCGGTTAATCTCAATTTCAATCTGGATCTGGATGTCAGCTACTTTCTTTGACTTTGAATTTTACTTTATCTGTTTCTGTCTTTATCTCAGTTTCAACTTCAACGTTTTTCCTTCCCTTTTTTTTCTTCTTCTTCTTCTTTCTTCTAATGGTTGAACGTGTGACAAGTGGTAGAAAAGGAAAACGATGTCAGAGGAAAAGCACTTTGACAACACATGTACTTCTACATATATATTATACATATAACATATATACACATGCGTGTTATTCTATGAGTACAAGGAGAAGTACAGATGTATGTGTCGTGGTTACCTACTTCTTCTTCAATTTATTCAAAAGGCATCAGCTTAAGGGAGATCAAGAAAAAATAAGGATACTACGGAAAAAAAAAAAACAAATATCATAAATTACAGACACGAGAATATAGCTATGATGATTAATGAAATCAGAAAAACCTGAAAAGAAAAAGTACATGGAAATACATGCTGTGAGGATCAGAAAAGAGTCAAATTAACCCAAAAGGGTAAAGAGGAGGAAAAGGGAGAAGAAAAAGAAGGAAATGAAAAATAAGGACAAAAAGAAGGAAATGAAAAATAAGGACAAAAATAAGGACAAAGATAAGGACAAAGATAAGGACAAGGATATGGACAAGGACAAGGAAAAATGAAAAATAAAAAAATAAAAAATGAAGAAGACGAAAAAGAAAAAGATCATATGAATACCATCTAACATGTATCAAAATAAGAAACTGTGTTTTTTTTTTTTTACAAAAGTACACTACTTTGTGGCTAACCCTTTTTTTTTTTTTTTTTTTTTAGGAAGTGTTGTAAAACATGTGCTTATATTTTTTATTTTTTACATGTGTTGTCTGCTTATTTTTTTTTTTCTTTTTTTTCTGTGTTCGTATAACAAAAAAATAAAATATGCAACTGCGACATGTTTCGATAAAAGTGACAATAATTCTAAGAACCAAATTGAAAGGGAATTTTGTATCCCTTTAGTAGGAAGCATTTGTCGGTTGTGAACAGTTGGTCCTAAATAAGGAGTTGATGATAAAGACTTAATGTGAAACCAACACCTAATTAGAAACTGCAATAAAAAACACAGGACTTGGGATGAACCATAAAATAAAAATTACATACATATCATATATGTATTAGTGAGTATCTGTATTTGTTAGACTTTAGAAAAGGTGAAAGAAATCTGTAAGCAGAGCTAAAGCTGTAGTCGGGATAAAAGGAACATTTTATATACCTAAGAATTAAGTAAAACAAACATGTGCAGCTGAAATGCGCAAAGAATTCAAAAAGAGAGAATACAAAATAGTGTAGAACAGAACTAATCATCCCCTCGAAAGGAAGAAGGAGTATCATGGCGAATAAAAAAAATGATAAAGTAAAGATTATTTTATTTTTTTCTGAAATTGTTTGATTGCCTTAAAAAATGCTTAAAGATGAAGACAGTAACGTGTTTTCATATATGTGTGACTGTCTGTTATCTTTTGTTCTGGTGGAATGTAGAGAATGCTGGTGGTACTAAGACGAAGAGAAGATATGTTTTAACGACAAATATAGGAAGAAAGAATCATGTCCAAAGAAGAGGGACTATTATATTAGCTAATGTAAAACTGAATTTAAAGAATATAGCAAATGAGGGGTCGAAAAATGGGACCTCTGGTGATAAACATATTACTAGAGAAAAATTACATAAAATAAAAAAACTAGAAAATGTTAATAAATATAATCTAAAAATTTATAAATTAGAAATAAAGGATTTGGAAATTCGAACACGTCAATTGTTACTCAGAAGAATTGAGCTGACAAAACAACAGATAAAGGCGATTTTAAAGGCAATAGAACAGAATTTACGAATTGTATTCGATCATATTAAAAACATAAAATGGGAAAAACATTTTTCTCCACATATACACTATGTTCAGTCTTTAAACAATATAAAAAAGAAGTTGATGAAACATATTCAAGAATTGGATAAGCGATATCAGATATCTTATTCAATACAAAAAAGAATGAATAGTTTTGTATTTTTAAATAAAACGAATATGTGGAAGATTGGAAATTATGGTTCTGTAAATTTGCTGTTTTTATTATTTACGGTAGCATATTTTAGCAGAAATCCATTATATGCTTTTTTAAAAAAGAATTATGCTTTTATAGGAGAATTTAAAAATATAAAAACGGAACAGTTTATTAAAATATATACTTTATCAGCGTTTCTTTTTTTTTTTTACAAATTTGGCATTTTAAGAATGATATATATTTTTAATTCATTTAATGTGTTGTCAAAAAAGGTGTACCTTTTAAATTCTTTGGTACATTTTTTTTTTTATTCACATTTTTTCCTTTCCCCTTATTTTTTGATTCGTTCTAATTGGGGAACCTTCTACCTTTTTAGCGCCGAGACCAGTACTACCAAAAGAAAAAGTCAATAAACACTACTTCTCCTGATAGGAAATATATGATGTTCATCTATATTACTTGCACAACTGTTTATTCATTTTTTTTTTTTTTTCTTTCCCCCTTTTTTTTTTCTTTACTTTTTTGTTAGGTAAATTTTTGGGGCGTCTGTTTTTAGTACAGTTGTTGTTAATTATATCACGGATTATGTGTATGAATTTTGACAAAGACTTTACGTATATAACCAAGTGGAAAGATGAAGAATATTTCAATAGGAAGGATTTTATGCAGAATTTAAAAAACGACAAGAGAATAGAATTTTATGTAGACTTATTAAATCGATTTCCCTTTATAAAAAGAATGTATGTTGGCAATAATAAATTTTATGAAGCTTTACTATATTTACATAAATATAAATATGTATTGGATTTTCTATTACCCGTTAACAATTTATTTTACATATATATTGCACATTCTCTTTTTTTACATTTGAGCAATTTGTCTTATGGAGGTATTTACCTTTCTGTGCTTTCATTTATATTATTACTTTTTCAAATATTCACGAAACAAGTAGATACATATTATTTAATGCGAACACGTTAGATATTATTAATGTGTCCTTTTGTTTGTCTGGATAATTTGGCAAGAATCTTACATATTTATTTATTCTATCTTACTTTATATGTTCATTGATTTATTGTTCCAATGGCTTGGTTTTTTATTAATAATTCAGCTGTATATTTATTAATTAATTTCTTAATTCTTTTATTAATTCATTTATTAAATAAACTATTGATGTTCACCATATTGAGAGTGCGCAAAGGAAACACACAAATGAAACATCAAAAAGACACAATTTATTAATTCATTTATTAAATAAATTATTGATGTTCACCATATTGAGAATTCGCACAGGAAACACACAAATGAAACATCAAAAAGACACAACCTCTATAACCGATCATGTCCCAATTAAATATAGTGATCATGATGGAATGAAATACAGTGAATAAATTTGAATTTAATAAATTGCAAGCTATGAAGACAATGATATTAGCATTGGTAATGATGTAGTAGATGTCATTAAATATATATATATATATATATGGTATGTATGTTATATATGATATTTAAACAAATTACAAAATGGAGTTAGGTCAGGAATAATTTATTGACGTTTTAAATGAAGATTAGTTAACCATTATTAGTTTTCATTTGTTTTTCCTGACATGTCATTGTATTTATAGGATACGCAATTCTGTATTTGTTTTTATATATATTGCATATAGATTCTTGTCATTTAGTTCATTAAGATATATAAATGCATATGTATGTGTATATACGTGTTTATATCTTTTGTATTGTTAATCCATGATCTTGTTTTATATATTTTATATATATGTATAATCGTATACAGAGGAAATATACGAGTGAATTCTACTAGATTCTTAGTTTTTTTTTTTTTTTTTTTTGTCTCAAATAAAA
>LSRZ01000384.1:0-16885 GCA_001625125.1 Haemoproteus tartakovskyi | reverse complement strand
AAGTTATCACATGATTAAATAAAAAAATTAATGAATGTTCATAACAGGGAAAGGGTATATATATATATATATATATATACATATATTTTTTAGTTTCCATTTAAGTATTCTAATTAATATTTATATCTGTCATTTTCTATATTTGAAACTACTTGAGTGTCTATAAAGCGCACTAATTTTATTAGTTCCCAATTTTACATGAGATTAATTTATAAAAAAAAAAATAGTTTCGTACAATTTTCTTTACAACACCGTTGCATTTTTTTTTTTTTAAATTACATCTTGTTAGGGTTAACTAGCTTTTTTTTTTTTTTTTTTTTTAAGTACCTCGTGTTTTTAAAGTAATTTTTATAAAAATAGGAGTTTAATAATTGTTTATGAATCTCTACACATAATTTTTTTTTACATTTTTTGACTTTTTGGCTTCTTTCTGGCTCTATTTTATCTCCATATAATTTCCCTTATTTTTCAATTTATTTACATCTTGTCATATATGAGTACAATTGGGGCTTTACGTCGGCACGCTGTCATTTTTACGCATTACATCTGCACATATATGAACTATGTTTTTTGCTAGATGGTTGTGTTAATCACTGTTGTTAACATGTGTTGAATATATTATTGAAAAATATAATTAATTAATATGGGCTTCTGTTCCAATTTTGAAGTGGAAAAGAACGCTACAGTAATGTAAGTGTACTACTAGTATCGTTTCGTGTCCTGTACCTATATACGTAGATGTAATTTTTTTTTTAATTTGCAGCATTGCTCCTTTTTTTTTTAATGTTTTATTTATTTGAATTTTTATGGATGGATCTATAACGTTTTTTATTTTAACATTGTAAACACGGTTACGTAACAGTATGCACACATGTTTACATCGCTACATATTTATGTTTTTTCTTAGTTCATGTTGCTTTAATTAAAATTCGGTTGCGCTCTAATGCCTTTGCTACCGTTATTGTTCTGTGTTTTAATTCGTATTGTTAAGAATTAAATTTTTATTTTATATGAACTGCGTCGTTAGACGATAACAGTGTTCGTTTGGGCTGATATTATAATTTTTATGTATGTTTTTTTTTAAAATTTCATATTCATTTTTGAATGTGTAATGAAGAATATACAATCGAATAATGAATTTCTTTTTTCAATCTTATAAAGTCCCGTTTTCCAACTGTTATAGTTGCTAACGAATTTTTTGTTTCTTTTTTTTACATCGTTGCATACCTTGTGCTTTACGATTGGTACTGAAACCCTCATTTAGGTATCCTATCTGTGTCCATTAGTTTCTTTTGTCTTATTTTGTTTTGTATAATTGTTTGTTACCTTTTTTTTTTTTTTTTTTGGCATAGTTTTATATACAATATAAGTTCTATATATTATATATGCATATTAGTAATTTTAATAAACTGCTTTGTTAGATCGTCTGCATGTTGGCGAGTTTAGATTTATCAAAATATATAAAATGTGATTGTAGGAGCACTATTTGGAAAATTATATATTATTAGAAATTCGACGAAAATGAGTACCTGTGTAACAAAATCGAGCATGGAAAACGCTAATTCGAAAATGGGAAAACATGAGGTGTTATCTATTTATTCCGACGATAGGGATAGCACAAGCTACCATGACAAACCGAAAATAAAAGTGTGCAAGAAAGGGAAAAATTTTAAACCGCATATCAGTGGAAGTAATAGACGGCGTGCATCTAATAAAAGTTCTACACCTTCGCAGAGAAACGATTTTCGATTGTCAACAGAAATGAAGATAGACTTCAAATCTTTGTATTTCGACTATGAGAAGCAGAAAGAGAAATTTCACAAGGATCGAGAAAATATTTTAGTGAATACATACAGTTATTATTTTTGCAAGGATCGAAATGACTTTTATGAAAAGAGAAAGAACGCATGCGACAACAATAAGAGAAGTAGCAGTAACACAAATGCAGAGGACGATGTGGAAAGGGGCGATAATAACATAAATAGTTATTACTACAGACATCTTGCTCTTAATAGTGTTCATTTTAATTACGATATGAATCTGGATAGACATGTGAACGCAGCACTTAGAAGAAAGAGTCCATTTTCCAAAAAAACAACCGGTTATACAAGTAAATATACAAGTAAACGAATTTCTAGCAATAATACGAATCATTTGAAAAATGGAAAGTGTGAAATTTACGAATGCGATTACAACGATATTGAGATGTATAACAGAAATGGTATTTCTGCAGTACATTATGAGAGAAAATATTGTTTACCTTTTGAGCCGAATGTATTTAGCAGGAATTTTTTTGTATCCGACGAATGTAATGACGAATATTTGAGACACATATGTTATTTAAAACGTGCCGGAGTACCAGATGACGTAATATACAACATTGGTAATTGTAATAATAAAAAGAAACTTAATGATAATGAGAATAGTAGCAGCTACAACGTCTCCTATTCAAAAGAAAGTGGTAACGCAGACAGAGAGTCTTCTCCTATGTTCTTTGGCAATGTATGTTATTTCTGGCGCTTTGGGGGACCTCCCCCGCACTTTGTAATTATAAAAGCAAACCGATTAACAAAGAAAATCAGCACTGTGAAAAAGATTCCTGTAAATGCAAATTTGTCCTTTATTGCCGCAAAGCGAATGGCTAAAGAATATATCCGCATTTTACAAGAGAAACTGAAAAGGAGAGTTCGGAATCGAAACAAACTGAGCATGGATGATGATACTAGTTCAAATTTAGTAGATAGGAGAGAGCGTTTTAATAATACTGCAGAATTTGAAAATTTTTTGAAATTGATAAATGATGAATATAAACAGTTACATGTTGATTCTTTACCGTATGAGTCTTGTGGCTCTTCTGATTGCAATTCCGATGAAACAATCGACACACGTGTGTATTTTAAAATGAATTTGGAAGACGTGAATTTTGATAAAATTAACGTTGAGAAATACATGGATTTTTTGAATAATGTTGAAATACAATTTTTAAAAAAAAGAAATATGTTTAAAGACGCATTCCGAAGACATACGAACCAATGTCATGACAACGGGGTTAGTAGGAATGACAATAGTACGAATACTTATTATAAAGATATAAAATCGAATGTGAATATTGTTAAGGAAAAAAATATTTGTGAAAAGAACAGCGTCATTTTGGTGAATGTGCGACAGGACTCCGTTATTAAGTCCAAAATTTTTGTTTTCAAAGAAATGCCTTTTGTTGAGTTTCGGCAAAGGCGAAAAGAAGGGGAAAGTAATGACAAAGAACGCAGTAAAAAAAAAAAGAAGAAGCATGTACCATATATTAAGCACATGTCACAAAATGATTCTGTGGGGACTACACAACAGCCTTGTAGGAACAATAATGAGGAAAATAGTATATGCGAAAGCGAATCACGCAATATACCAACTCAATCGGTTGATGCCACGTGTTATTTTAAGAATGCGAACGTTCTGATGGAAACCAATTATGAAGAGAAGAACAGTAAGGAAGACAACTTGAATAGTGCTAGTGATAACAAGACCGAACCGGATATAAGTAGGGATGCGGTTTCAGACGACGTCAAAGAACAAACGTATTTACAGATGAACGTAGAACCCATGTGGGAAAAATGTGTAGATATGTCAGAAACACGGGATCATTTACATGCAGAGCTGTTACATAAAGGATTAGACAACATCCAAATTAGTAATGACGGAAACTCTTGTGTTGACAAATGTAAAGAGGAAAAGGAATATGGTGATGATTCTTCGAAATATGCTCCAAATTTGAGTGTCGATAATGTTAATTCCAATGTAGATGTAAGTCACGTGGAACATAACACAGATGTGATGCATGCGGTGAAGAACAAACCGGATACGAATATTAGCGATCCATTATCACCTACTCCATTATTACCTACTCCATTATTACCTACTCCATCATTACCTACTCCATTATTATCTACTCCATTATTACCTACTCCAGATGATGTGAAAACAAAGGAGAGAGGTGAAATGGAAAAAAAGGTCTTTGCTAACGAAACGGAAATAAACAGTAGAACAAATGATAAAGAAACGGTCGATAAAAATAGAGAAGATAAATGGCGTAATGAAAGCAAAAGAAAGGCTTCAATAGAGCTAAAAAGAAAAATGGTGTTGCAATACAAAAAGAATATTATGAAATTTATTCGGCTTAACGCTCATATAAATGCATTTATACTTGAGTGTTTTGAAAATAGTGAACATATGGAAAAAGATTGTTTCCAAGATGACATAATAATTATTGATGGTTCCAGTACGAAACAACCCCCAACAGTTCCGCATTATATTTATAAACTGAATACATTCATTCGTATTCGTTTTATTACATTTGGACATTTGATCAATAGAAACCATAAACTGGCAGAAGGATATGTTACACATTTATTAAGAAGTAATGTGAAATGCATAGACGATTATTTGGTTGGAATTCGATGGGTTCGAGAAGTGTTCGCATATAACTATTATATCTGCAAGATAATACCGAAGGATGCTACTGATGGAACACTTCATTTAATTGGAGAGGACGAAGAGGATACGGAATCGAATAGACAAGAAGAAGATAATAAAAAGAAACTTACGAAAGAAGATTCCCTAAATGAAAAAGCAGATATTGGGTTTCCACTGATTATACGTAAGGGGCCAAACAATTATAAAGTAACACATTTAGTTAATGTAGAAGAAAGGGTAACGCGAAATCTCTTTTGCTTGAGTCATGAATTTTACCAGACTAGTTTATTTACCGAAAAATGCATTTTGAATTTATTTAAATTAGTTTTGCTACGATTTAACGATTTTATGGATGTATTTACTAAAACATGCGTAACTTTAGATGCAAATAAAATAATATATCGCATGAGCAAATTTTTAATGCCTATTGCAAGTATACTTGATAAAAGAGAGCAGTTGTTGATCCCCGAACATGATTCTCAGCTGAAGAAGCAGAAAGCAGATATAGATGACATGCAGAAAGATTGTGTCGATCTAGAAGATTCTTTAAAAAGGAAGGAAATGGATGTTAGTATGAGGAATACCATAAATGAAAACGATAAGGATGTTATTAAGAAGCGATATAATAATAGTAACATTAATGAACGGCGTAGTAACATCGAGTATTTGTCTTTATCAAGAAATGTCGTATACAGCGATGAAGATCGAAGAGACATCATACGAGGAAATGGAGAACGTAGGAGCGGTTTATTTGACAAAGGGGTTGATGGTGATAATGTAATTAGTACTAAAAACTACAAAAATACAGAAATGGATATGGATAAGACACACCGTAATAGGAATTTTAGTTATAATTTAGGCAACACGAACCGTATGTTGAAGAACGAAATAAAAAAAGAGAATAGGGTAAATAATATTGCTACGTATAAAGAAGAACACATTTCATTATATAAAGAAAAAAAACTGAGTGCTTCCTTAGATACCATATATGATAAAAAAAAAAAAATGTCGAGTAAATGCAAATGGATATGATTCGAATGATAGCCAAAATTCCAGTGGGTTTATTCAAGCAAAAATGAGATATAAGCTGCGTAGTACTTTTCCCAATGCAGCGAATTGGAGCACATCCGATGGCAGTACGACTAACAGGATGAGTGAAGAAGAGAAGAATGGCGAACAACAACTTCATAACAAATGTGAAAACATAGAGCCGTTTTGGTGGTTTTATTATTTTTTTTATAAAAATAGTTGCTTAGCAGAGGAAACTAGTTCTGGGAATAATTCCGAAAGTGAAGACCAAAAAATAAAATATCAGCAGGGTGGTTCATCGGAAGAATATGTAGAGAACATTGTGAATGATAAAGATAAAGTGGACATCGATGGTAAGGATACAAGTGGGAATTGTAATAAGGATACAATTAGTAGTGGTAGTGGTAATGGTAATGATAATGGTAGTGGTAATGGCCATGGCAATGGTAATGGTAGTAGTAATGGTAGTGGTAATGGCAGTGGTAGTGGCAGTAAAAGTAGTAGTCACAGAAGCAACGAAATGTGTACCAGTGTTACAAGTGATGTTGGCAAGAATAAGCAGATGATAGTAAGTACAAATTCAGACTCAAATGATGCATCTTCAGATATATATAATGACATGATGAAAACATATGAGGCGACTGTGCTAAGATTATTTTCGCCTTTAAATAAGAATATAAAAGTAGAATATGTATCAATGATTGATGATAGTGTATACGACCACTATATCATATGTAACCACAAAATTTACCCATTACATTATAATAGTGCTAAAATTATTTCTATTCTATTCCCATCGGAATCGGACACATTAATTTATTTAGCACGATATAACAGCGACCCAAATTATAATTTTATGCATACTGAATATAATGGTGAAAATGGAGGAGTTTGCCGACTGCAATATATAATGAAGTGTCTGATGGAAAAAAATTCGAATTTTATGAAACATTTTTCTTTTGGCAGTTCTTTAGTAGGTAGCAAAGACATTGATGAGAATTATTTGCAAAAAATTTTGCAAGAGTTTCATTCCCGATATGATACATTTGTAGATGAAAACAAGAATTATAACAGCAAAATAGTAGATAGAGATTTAGGAATTTATCATTTTTTAATTAGTGATTCCAAGGACGTTTCGAATTTATTGGTTGGCAGTAATTTCAAATGTTCGTTTATGAACGATTATTCGCAACTGAAAAATGCAGAACAAGAGAAAGTATTTGGTTTTCGGCAGTTGCGAAAAGAAGATGTAGATGCAAACATGTATGTCGATCTCAGTTCTTTGTTTCATAAAAAACGATCCAATAGAAGAGATGGCAAAGAAGTGAACACACATACAAATGGTGCTTTGTTGGGCGATGTGTATCATGGGAAAACAAATAGCAGTAGTAGTAGTAATAGTAGTAGTGGCAGTAGTGAAGAAATGTATGACGAATGTTGTGAGAGCATGCAACAGAAAATACTGGATATTCTCCATGATAATGACACTCCAGAAGTCAGTGATAAATTCAGTATCAGTAGCTGTGAGAATGTTAACGAACTGTACAGTAGCGACAGTAGTTTTGTTAGCGATTACATAGAAAGTGATGTTGAAATGGATTATAGTGATGGTGCTGATAAAAATTATAATGTATCAAAAAATCGATATCCGGATAGTGGAAATAATATAGATAACTATGTTCAAGGAACAGATGTATCAAATAAGTCAAATAAATTCAATAGAGAGACAAAACCATCAATTTCAGGCAGAGAAGGTTCTTTTGTTACTACACAATCTATGCTGGACAATAATAGAAAAAACCTGTCGATGATACCAGGAGATCGGTCTGCTGATGAAGAGGAAGGGGTATTTACAGTACGAACATGGTCTCAAGAAGCAAGACAAGGTGGATATTATGATTTATTTTTAAATGAGGAAAACAAATATAATGGGAATGCAAATAATAATATGCACATAAAAGAAGGGGATTCTGGGGCTACCGCAGATAACACAGATAACGCAGATAACACAACCTGTTTTAGTCATATACATACTACGGATGGTAATAAAAATACACATAAAGGTAAATGTAAAAGTAACTCTAGTGATAATGATTCTGCAACAAAACAGAAAGGAAAAAACGGTAACAAACGATCAAGAAGTAACATGAATACTTTATATATGAATAATGGGAACAATGGTAAATGTCAGCATAACCATACTGCGACATATAATGGTACGTATTATGAACGTGTGGTGAAGAATTTTGATGAAAAAGTAATTCCGATGTGGCCCTTACCAACAGGAGTTTATTTTGATGCGTCAAGAAAATTATGGAGATGTCAGTGGAAAGAAAATGGAAAATTCCGGACGAAAGGTTTTAGTTTAGCAAATTACGGAACGTTAGAAAATGCAAGAAAGAAATGTATTTTATATAAATGTAGTGTAGCAAATATTCCTGTTAATGAGGCATGGTTGCGACCGAATTATATAAGCCCTACATGTTTTTATAATAGAAAGTTTGCTAGTTATGTTTCAGAAGGAATGCATTGCTCTAACCATACGTGCGGATTGAAGAAATCCAATTCTTCTACAGCTGAACAGGGATCCACAACACATGGACTTTTCAAAAGTGACAATAGCGATACTGCAAAAAGTGGTTCGGAGCTTGGTCAAACGGAAAAAAGAGTCCGAAACAGAATGAAAAGGAATGGAAAATATAAAAACGGAAACGAAACGGAACAATCGAACGAAAGCGAATATAAAAATGATATAAATGAAAACAAAAATAAAAACCGATTTTTGAAAGAACTAAGCAAAGGGTATAATGCGGATATAGCACTTTCAGTTGTTCAAGATTTTGTAAAAAAGCAAAAAAAAATGAATCTTAGTGGAACGGACACACAAGGGGGTGAACCCTTTTTTTATGGAAATGAAGTGGATAATATATACAAGGAAAAATGGAATGAAAATCAGATATGTGATGAATCGCATGATAAGCAACAACAGGACAGGGAAAACAAGCATAGTATACAAAATACGACGAACGAACCTCAAACGAATCAGGAGTCAATAACAATAGAAGATGCTAATCAGTTAAATGAACTGAAGAGCGATGCAGAAAATGCAAGTAGTGTTGTTTTAAAGGATCAAAGGAAAAATATATTGCTACATGATGGGGATATTACTAACAATATGAATAATAAGATTACGAATAACTTCAATGAGAAAACCACTATACTTGATGGAGACAGTGGTGCCCGTGTGAACAATCGTTATGGAATGAATATTCAAGAAATAAACTTGAAATTTGAACACCTGTTAACAAAAATTGCTAAAAGAGAATTTGCAAGAAACTGGAACTCCAGCCAGGATTCCGGAAATATGCCAGTGAAATGTATGGAAAACAGATCGAAGGGAGTAATTCTTCCTACACTTATTAATAGCAGTAATAATTCGAATATGGAAAAGGAGAACCAGGCGGACACACATAAAAAAGAAACATGTTTTCAACATGCAGCAGTAACCGACAAATCTTGTGCTGTATCAAATTTGAAAATAGCTGAAAATGAAGATAAATGGGCAAATGGAGGAATATTTAACAATACAGAAGTGGAAGTGTCTCACATAAATGAGTGTGAAGATAAGAAAAGGGTGTCTGCATGTAACCAGAATTATGAACAGATGCAAATGGGATTTTTATCACTAAAGGAAAATAGTAATAGAAACTTGTGTCATGAAAATAAAGAGTGCATTAATAATAGCAACACCAGTAATGTTGTTGCTGTGAATTCGGAAGAAAGCATGAACAATAATCTGATTAGCAGTGCACCGAGCGTACATTATTACTTGAACGAATCGTTAATGAATAAATACAGAGGTGGAAACCTTATGGATGGCGCTTCGTTGTTGTCTCCCGGTGAACAGAATAAGGAAACTATGGGTTCTGGAAGTTATGGGAGTACCAAAGGTGTACATATAAGTGGTCCACATGACAATAATAATTATAATGCAGTTGGAATTTCCGAGGATGTTACTGAAAAGGATATATCGGAGAACCGCACAGAGCAGCATCAGAATATGAGCATGAATAACTCCACTACAGGTAATAGGCAAACTGGTGATGATTTAGGTTTCACTTCCTTATTCCAAGACATAAAAAATTTTGTAAAGTATGCAAAAAGTAAAGAAATAGAGAGCTACAATAATAATATGAATGAGGGAAAATGGGATTCATCGATACCCCCAATCGAAAAGCGCAATACGGTGGCTGTTAACAGTATAATAAAAAGGCTGAATAGTGATTCGAACACATTAATAAAGCATAACTTATGTTCGACTGCATATGACATTCCGAATGAAGAGAGAGCAAAAGGGATATTACAAAATGAGAAAACGGGTGATTACCTTAAGGACATGATTAATGAGACAAACAGTGTCACCGACAGTAATAGTAGTGATACTTTAAATGGCAAGACTGTAATGCAAAGTACTATTGACAAAAGTAAAATTTTAAATTATAACATAGGAGGTCATGCGAATAACACTTTTAATGGCCACAACGCATCATGTATGTCAGATCGTACAGATTGTATTTCACCACTATACTTCAAGTTTGTATTAGGAAGAGAGAATGGTATGAAGGCTGTGTCGTATACAAATTCTAATACATCATCAATGCAGTTGTTAAGGGGCGCACATGTATTAAATATATCCGATAGATATGTGAATATGTTTCCGCCTCATTCGTATAATCGATCTTTTAGTAGCAACAACTTAGAGTTTGGTAATTCCCGTGAATTTAATAATAGATGGGGACGTTTTTTTAAGAGGTTCATGCCAGACCCATGTGATTATATATATTCAAACGTTTCTAACGGTAGATATTTCGGTAAGTTCAAGAGGGCGAAACCATGCGTGGGACACATGCAACAAGAATTTGTTGGGGGTAATATTACTGGTACAACCAAGGATGATGTGTGTAATATAAACAAAAATAGTGGCCAAATGGAAGAACAAAAAATTAGTGGTGGCTGTAATGACACATTTAATTACAGTGAAGTAAATGCAGAAAATGCTGCAAATAATGGATTAATTGAAAATAAGAACGAAGGTGTTTCTGCACTTGCAAGTAATACATTTAAAAGAAATGATGAGGCATTTGTGTTAAAAAACGAAAGTGCTGGAAAAATCATTAATCGAAATAACGTGAATAGTTTACTGCATATACCTAATTTTTTAAATTCTACCAAGGAAAGCAATAATATATCATCGGCGAATAACGCAGTAAAATCTAATAATAGTGAAGATTCAAAAAGAAAAAATCGTTTTGACTTTTTCAATATGAATACACAGATTAATGAGCAAAATGGTGTATTACATTTACCGGAGGGTTATTTTAGCAACCGTTCTGGAAATTACGCGAATCCAGAAAATGTGAAGTATATGCATAATCCAAATTTTATAAAATATGAAAATGTAGGTTTCGGGGTCACTCCGAATAATGGGAATGTAATGCATGGTATGCCCAACATAGGAAGTAGTAATAATGTAAATCCAGTGGTGGTGTATTCACTTAACACTTATCTAGGAAAGGGGCAATTTATGTATAAGCAGAATATGAATGCTACCAGTAATGAAACGAACATGCATACTGTAAATAACAATGAAAATGACGTGGTGAGGGACCATAATGAAATGGCTGTAAATAATTATAAGGATTATTTTATATCTCTGTTGAATAATAATAACAGCATTCATAATGGTAAAAAAAACATTATAACTATGGAAAACACTCCCCAGAATGTGGAAAGCGAATATAGTATCATAGATCGGCATAACAATTGTCGTCGTGGGTATGACATGGTGACACAGTTCCCCGATCATAAAGAAATGACAAAGTTAAACGGGACTGTTGGAACAAGAAATCCGGTCTATGATGCTTTTGTGGAATCTGTGAAGAGAAATAATAGATATGGATTGGATATGTCTGGTAATAAAAAGATGAAAGTTTCGCCTGCAGCAGAATCTACAACAGATCAAATGAATGACGAGGAAAATGTTGAAAGTGTTTTAAATAATAACAGTTCTAACGGAACGGATAAGACGGATATGGCGTTTAATGGAAATTTATATGATGGAAGACAGTTAAATGGATTAAGTGGAAATGGCGTTACATCATGTAATGGGAACTCTTATGATAATAAAAATATAGGAGAATCGTCACGAATAGGAAATGTCGATTTGTATGCTATGAAAAGGGGACTGCCAAAAGGAATATATTTTGATCAAACAAAGCAGTTATATAGAGTACAGTATGTTGTTGATGATTCTATTAAGACGAAAGGGTTTAGTGTTAAAAAACTGGGTCACATAGAAGCAAGGAGAGAAGCGGAGGCATTTCGAAATTTTTGTATTGAACAAGGATATTTAAAAACGCGAAGAAAGAAATCTTTAACATTCAATGATGTCGCTTTAAGAAGTGACAATCAACATTCCAGTTTTTGGGATTCATAAAATAATACTATGGTTAAAAAGAAGAAGAGGAAGAGATAGAGGAAGAGGAACAGGAATATTGAAGAAATTGGCATTCATTGCAATAAGGCTTATCTTTATCCTGTCAAAGAGGAATATAATGACGTTTCATATATTACTGACATAAATGCTGAAACATTTGACATCTAAAGCGGATATACAAATGTAACTGTTTATGGTGAGTACTGTGACTATGATGATAATGATTGTGGTGATACAGAAATAATAAACGAGAAGCGTAATCTTTTTATTTTATGAGTATGTATCAGTGAGTATGTATTTCTTCTTTTTTTTTTCTTTTTTCAGTCCGCTTTTATTTTTTCAGAAATTATATATGTGTTCGAATTTATTCTAGTTTTATATACCATTGTTATTTTTTGAAATGGTTTAAGTACTATTTGTTGAAGAGGTTTGGCTATTTTTTATGTGTAAAATAGCGCGTAAGAAGTTGCTTTCATTTCATACAGCGTCGTCGTGGTAGTTTTCAATATGTCATCGATTTAATACAAATCCGCTTTTGTTTTATTATTTTATATTATTATTATAATTATTATTATTATTATTGGTCATACCAATATCATTTTACATATTCTTTTAAACGACGATATTCGATGGAAATGGAATTAGCCAGATTTGCCATTCACAGGTTGGTTTACATAGTTTTACATAGACGTTATATATAATATACGTAGGTACGAAGAAGCTTGTTTATATTTCTCTGTTTCTTCCTTTGTAAACATTTCCGTTTTTAATAGATTGCATAGGTGTACGATGTTTGTTTACATATGAAGAAGCAGGAATTGTCATTTTATGGTTTATCTGTTTACATAACGTACATGTACCTTTTATTTATTTATTTATTTTTTTATTTATTTTATAAAGATGTTTTCTTTTTGCATAGTATGTATTCATATAATGTAGTAGTATTCTTGTACAATCTCCATTATAAATATTACCATTGTTCTTTATTCTTGAAGGCGTGAATATTTTTTCGTCTGTCCATCTTTTTTTTATTAGATCGTTTTTTATGCCGTATTACTTCTTGTGACATTTGTATTTATAATTTAATACTTCGTATGCTTACATAAGCATGCTGAAGATAAATCTTGTTTTTGAAGCGTTTAATTAAGAAGTAATATGGTTGTAAATGTATCCGTTATGCAGTTTGTCTTTATATATGTCTTTTCTTTATTCATAACCTGTGATCTGGCCTATTTCTTATTTCCAGATGTTGACCTTTTCTCTATTTTTTACTTTAATTTTGAATATTTTTTTAAATTTGAAGTCTTCTTTATTTTTGAATTTTTCTTTTTTGTTGGAATTTTTCTTTTCTTTTGTCTTTTTCTCTACATTTGGCTTTATTTTTACATTTGGCTTTATTCTTACATTTGGATTTATTTTTACATTTGGCTTTTTTTATACATCTGTTTTTTTCTATACATTTGTTTTTTTCTATAGATTTGCCTTTTTTTATACATTTGGCTTTTTTTATACATTTGGCCTTTTCGTTACCTTTTAATGTACCTGTTTGTTTTCACCATCTTTTTAAGGGTTCTTTTTTTTGTAATGAAAATGGATATTGTAAGATTCTTTTAACGTTTCTTATTATTTTTTAAACAATGTTTTTGAAACTGTTTTTTGTTGACGAAGCATTTTTTTTTTTTTTTTTTAAACAAACAAACAAACAAATTTTAATCTAACAATTTTTAAGTACTATTTTTAATAAATACTGAGAAAATGTGCATACATAAACATATTCTATATAAGCAAATGAATTTGAAAAGGTACGGTGTGATCTGACAAAAGGAAATGTAAACATTTCTCAGCACAGTTTTAAAAGTTTATAAAGGAAAATACAAAATAAGATAAAAAACAAAACAAGAGAAAAAAAAAAAAGAAATACATTGGTATTTTAAATTGAAATGTGAAAAATGAAGTAAAATAAATGAGAGAAATATAAATGTGATAAATATAAATGTGAAAAATATAAAAGTGAAAAATATAAAAGTGAAAAATATAAATGTGAAAAATAAGATTGGGAAGAATAAGAATGGGAAAAATGAATGAAGTTTTATAACTTCCGAAATATTTCCTTATCATATAAAGGAATATTTACTCATACATTTCTCCACTTTTTTGTAAACAAGTTAAAAACGAAAGATATAATGTATACATATTGAACAGTTCACATATTTGGAACAACCGTTATGATTCTGTTAAACTTGGTGAAAAGTTTATTTTCTGATTAATAAAATAGTGTAGTTTAATTGTAGAGTGAATGTGTTACTGACGCTGTGATATTGTTAGTAATACTATAAGGGACCTTGATATCAAAAAGTATTTTAGTTCTTTCCATTTTTGTTTTGTTATGTTGTTAATGTAAACAATGTCTACGTTTCGATTTGTCAAACGTATGTATCCACCGTTTTTCCAGTTAAGAAAAAACCATGAATTAAGCAAAATATTTGGGATTCAACAAATTTCATTTGGTAGTAAAAAACAGAAGGAAAAAGTTGACAAGGAAAAGAAGAAGTTAAGGAAGTTGCTTAAAATCTCCAACATAGAACTTGAGGAAGAAGGAGAGAAAGGTGGGGGTATGGTAAAGGACACGGGATCTGCATTTCGGGCGGATCCAAAAGAAAGGAGAATAGGTGAAAAAAATGAAGTGGATTACAAAACATATGATATAAAAATGAAAGAAATAATTACAAGTTTTGAAGAAAAAATAAGAAAAATATTAGATAATTCTATAAATGTAGAAACTTTTAATAATATAAGTGTAATGAAAGAAAAAAAAAATTACAAATTTTCGGATATAGCCCAAGTAGTAATTAAGTCAAGCAATTCTATATTTATATATCCTTATATGAATAGCGATATTCCAAAGATAATTCATAGTTTAAAATTAAAAGACAATATGTGGAATCCCCAAGTTTCCGATAACAGTGAATACGTTCATCTGTTGTTGCCTTCTGTAACAGAAGAAATGAAAAAAAAAAAGAAAAAGGAGGCAAAGGATTTATTAGAGAAAGTGAAAAATGATGTTAGAAATGTGAGACATAAAATTCGAGAAGATGCTATTAAAAAAATAGAAGGAGATGAATGGAAAATCGTAGAGCGAAACAAACTTGACAGTTATATAAAAGAGAAAATAAAAAACATAGAGACTATCTATGAAACTGCTCTAAAAAAATATTAACATTGTTTTTGTTAGGTAAACTAGGAGAGATCGGAAAAGAAAAAAAATGGGACATACGAAAAATGAGAGAAAAAATATACAAAAATAAGAAATTGCTACAAATGTATATATCATATATGTTTAATGTAATGTTATTTGAAAATTAACATTCTTTAAAATGTTATACATATTATGGCAAAACAAAAAAATAAATAAATAAATAAATATATATATATATAATGAAATGGCAGTTATTATCTCCTTAATTATTATTTTGTTTTGTTTCTTTTTATTTACTTTGGATGTTACATATTATCAAAGAATAGATTCCTCCTTAGTGTCTGCGATATCGAGGTATGTAGTGAATTCCCTGAAATAACAAAGGGAATACATAAAACAAGAAAGAGAAGAAAAAAAAATAAAAAAATAAAAAAAAAGGATTTGTGTTGTTAAAGAACATTTACTATTATAATTATAAACTCAGTGCTTTTATTTACATACCCTGGATAATATGTCAGCTGATGTCTTTTTGAAAAATAATAAATTTGGTCACTTTCTTCTAATATTGAAAAAAAATGGAAATGTTGAGAAGTGACAAAGAATCATTGTTACTAAAAATGGAGGCTAAAATAGGAAATGACATATACAGAGACATATACAAAGACATATACAGGAACATATGCAGAGACATATACAAGAACATATGTACAAAGAAAAAAATAGAGAAACAAACAGACACACACAATTTGAGAAACGCAATATGAGTGAAGATTATTTTTATCTTGTTGAATTAAGGGAAACAAAGTGAAGTACCGATAGAAAGATAAAAATCCGAAACTATTGTTCTGATATATTTTATTGCAGCTTCCAGTTCATAATTCATGGTTGTGACGATGTAAAATGTTAATAATGATAAAATGCATTTTAAACTTAAGTAACTGAAATTGTCAATTTAAAAAAAATTAAAAAAAAAGTAATGTAAAAAGCAATGTCAAAATGGAAAATGAAAATGAAATAGAAATAGAAATAGAAATAGAAAGTAAAATACAAAAGTAAAATAGAAATCGGAAACGATGATTTGTGTTATTTATCATTATATTTAATACTTAATAAACATTAGTGTTGTTTATATATATAATATTGCATAAAATATTGTAGTTGAAAATATATAATGTACAATTTGTAATAAAAAGATTCTTGTAGTTTTAAAGTGATACAGTAAATGGTACCTGTGAACAAAAATGTTATTCTGTTCATTTCCCAAAAGGATTTCGTCAAGAAGCATTTTGAATTGAGAAAATTTAGTGAATTGATATTCACCATTAAAGTCAAGTATGTAATATTCAAATTTCTTATAGAAAAAGAAAAAAAGAAAAGGGAAAAGAACAAATGGAAATAAAAATAGATATGGAAAAAAGAACAAATGGAAATAAAAATAGATGTGGGGAAAAGAACAAATGGAAATAAAAATAGATATGGAAAAAAGAAATAGAAATGGAAATAAAAATAGATATAAAGAAAAGAAAAAATGGAAGTAGAAGAAACGAGAATGATAAAGAAGAGAGTTTCTTAATAAATAAAAGTTCCATATATATTATATAGTATGTTGTATACTATTAAAGTGATGTACATATATATTATGTATATAATTATATTATATTATATTAACAGAGTACTTATTTAATCATTACATGTGG
>LSRZ01000382.1:0-16933 GCA_001625125.1 Haemoproteus tartakovskyi | reverse complement strand
TTGATAATGTCTTTTGGACTAAAAACGCAAGTGATTGTTTTTCTTTTATCGAATATTTGAAATTTTATGTAGAATGCAATTTAAAGAGTTTCATATAGCATCTGTGTAATTGTAGCTAATGAAATTAAACATATAGAGAAAGGTTTATTAATAAGAGCAGATAGTGATAGTGATAAAATAGTGATAGTAATAGAATAGTGATAGTAATAGAAAAAAATAGAATAAACAGTGTAAAAGTTAGAGATATATATAGAGATAAAAAAAAAAAAAGTAAAAGTGATAATAAGAAAGTAAAAGAGTAAAAGAGGAAGAGAGAAAAAAAAGAAGAAAGTAAACAAGGAAAATAGTCTACACATATTTAGTCAAAAAGAACAAACAAAGTGACAAAAGAATTAAAATACAGTAACACAAGTGTATAATCAAAAGATGATTAAACGCAATGGTTTTTTTTTACCAGCATTATTTCTGGGAGGTGCTTCTTTAAGTCATTATTTTGCTTCGAAAGAATTGGATGAATTAGAAAAAGAAGTGGCAAAACCAATTTGGGGATTCTCAACTGGACTTGTAGTTGGAATAATTATTGGAATATGTATTGGAACGAACTATTATTATATTTTTAACAAAATATTTTCTATTTTTGATTATTTTATTAAAGATTCCGAAGATAAAAAAGAATGAACTAAGGAATTACATAAGAAAAATATACATACATATATATATGTATATATACAGGCTAATAATAACAATTACATAATAATGACAATTATATATAATAATAATAAAAATTGTAATAATGAAAAGAAGCATTTAAATAATAATAATTGTATTAATAATAATAATAATAATAATAGTAAGGGTAATAATAAAAATAAGAACTATAACTTCAGTAATATCTAATTTTACACAAACAGACAGTTGTTTGTTGATATTTCACCTAATTTATGAATAAAAAATAAACTTTTTTTTTGTTTTTTGTTATTTATTGTTTTCCTTATTATTAAATTTCTTTTTTGTTACCTTTCACATTCGTTATTAAAAATCATTAAACATTAGCAATTTCTTTCATAAACATATGTTACATAATGAATATGGTTAATTGAAATCATTAACAGTAAATAAGAACAATAATGCTGGTACAAATGCTGATACAAATAATGGCACAAATATTGGAACCACTAAATATACATAACAATAGAATATTTCGAACAGTTGTTTTATCAATTAATGAAACTAACAAATAATTCTCCTTTTCTTTTATTTAACATTACATATTAACATATTATAAAATTCCCTATTATAAAAGTAACAGTATATTTTTTTTTTTTTGCAAACAAAATATATAACATATATGTACGACTTTTTAAAACACATAATAAAACAAAACGTGTACCTTTTTTTTTAATTTATTCCTTTGTTTATATAAAAGAGACACTGTGACAGACAAATACAAATATAAAGACAGACATAATGAGATAGTGAGATTGTGAGATAGTGAGGCAGAAACAAAAACAAAGAGAAACATCAGAGAGAAAGATAAGTATACACTGCGAAGAAAATCATTAATGGAATTAACAATTTTAAGAAAGAAACAGAAAGACACAGAAAGACACAGAAAGACACAGAAAGACACAGAAAGACTCATTCGATTGTTTCATCAATATGATTTACCGAGAATATATAAAATTGATTTCAATTAAAAAAAAAAAAAAAACAAGATTAATGATCATCCTTTTGAAAATAAAAATAATTAACGTATTTTTATTTCTTAGTTTTTGTAAATTATATTATACTAGGTTCAACGAAAAAATGTTATAATAGAATAGAACGTGTTAAAACGAACACATATGGGGATCTACCATTAAAAGTAAAATAAAACGAAAAGTGATAAAAACAATTGATAACAAAACTAATAAAAAAATAAGAAAAACTTTTTGTTTTTGAAGTTGCTTTTACATTAGGAACATTCTATACAACACTGCAATGCATGAGATTGTTTCTTTATAATAATTAATTGGTTTTTTTTTAATTATTACGTTTTTTTTTTTTTTTGAATATGTTACATATGTGACAATTTATTTCATTAATATTGTGTAACAGAATTATTTTATTATTACAATATAATAGATCTTTACACATATATACACATAATATATAATATATATATTATGTGTATAATTATATGCATAAATTAAATTGGTTGTTCAGATTGCCTGCGTCTATTTTATTTAGATTTTTATATTTGTCTTCACTCTCTATGCCTTTACACATGATATTAAATCAGAAAAAAAATATATAATAAAATTAAAAAAAAAATTATGAATATATTAAATATAAAATATATGTATATTTTTTTTTTTAAATGTGTTAATTTATCGATTTTTTGTTTTTTTTTTTTAAAATGTTAGATAACTTATTTTTGCAAAAGGTACAAACTTTGACATATTTTAAGAAAATTGGTCAAAATTGACAACAGAAATTAAAAAGAGACATAATTTAGTAATGATATATTAAAATGGCATATATCGTCAGTTATTGTGGTAACCTTATCTAATTTTGTCTATTTTTCTTTCTATTTATCATGTGTCTGGTTGCGCAAAACTGACAAGAATATTTAAGATGTGAGAAAAAAAAAAAAAAAAAACTAATAAAAAAGACAGAGCAAGATACATAGTGAAATCATGATGTACTGTAGTAAGAAAAATATAGTGAAATAAAAAAGGAAGTAAAGAATTAAGAATAAACTGGGGAAAAAGAAAAAGGGAAAAGAAAATTGAAAGAGGTGTTTCAAAAAAGTGTGAATAAAAAAATAGAATTTCTTAAAATAGCCCCTTTAATTATATGTGGGAATAAATTTATGAAGAAACATATTAATGTGATAATTAAGAAAGATGACTAGAGAAAAAAATACAACGTCCTATTGTACTATTAATAGTAAAATATTACCAGCCTCCCAAATTAGTGAAATTAGTGAAATTAGTGAAATTAGTGAAATTAGTGAAGAAAAAAAGACAAGTGAACAAAAGCAGAAACATGTTTTTAAGGAAAAGGAGAAACACTTGAAAAGACATCTTTTCTTTTTATCTTTGATGTTCCTTTCTTTCATAGCAGCACTGGCTGTATATGTTTCCTTTATGCCAGGTAAAAAATAAAAAAAATTGGTAAAAAGGAGAAAGGAAAAAAGGAAAAAGAAGAACAGAAAATGTGAAAGCATAGAAAATGTGAAAAAAAAAACACAGATAAGAAAAATATAGTTATGTTCAGTGCATTCAACAGTTACATTATGTGTGTTAAGAATTTGTGGTGATAAAAAAAAAAAAGGAGAATGTAACACCTTGTCCTTTATAAATAGCAATATGTGTTTTTAGAACAAATCACCGTTTGTGGAAATTGTGATACCTATTTTGTGTTTTTCTTTCCACTTTCCAAAAAAAACAAAGTGATGATCGAATGAATGAAAATGTAAATCAAAAATAAAAGTAGAAAAATACATTTGACATATAATTATATATAAATACTTGTTTTCTATTTTTTTTTTATTTTATAGAGTTGCGTGTTGAAAGCAGACACAAACTACGTAATTTAATTCCTAGAAGTTTTTCCGAATTTCGAAATTTGAGTACAAAAGAGAAAGTATTGATTTTATACGATTCTTTAAATTTATATAAAAATGAGCATGGAGCCGTTTTATTAATATTTCTTTCATTATTTTATATTTTTTATCAATCATTTCCTTTATTTTTATGGTGGATGACAGGAACTGCTAGTATTATAACTATTTTAATAGGTGCTATGTATGGTTATATGTTTTCGATTTTCTACTGTTCTATGTTATCAACAGTAGCTCCCTTAATCGCGTATACCATTTTTAAATATTCTGGAAAACCTGTTGTAGAACACTTTTTTAATAAACCTCTGTTGAAATTTGAAAAACAAATAAAAAAACATGCAAAAACTAGATTTGATTTATTTGTATATTTAGCAATTTTAAGATTGACACCTATTTTTCCAAATTCTTTAATCAATGTACTTACTGCATCTTTGTCTTTACCAGTTCTTCCTTTTTGCTTAGCCACCTATTTTGGTCTTCTCCCCAACACCGTAATTTTAGGTGAGTAATTATATAATACTCATCTATTGAAATTTGCGACATTTATAAAATGATGTCATAGTATCTATTCATTTTTGTTTCCCTATATCGGTTATTTTATTTATTTACTTTTTTGTTTTGTTTGTTTTTGTTTACTTGTTTGTTTTGTTTTGTTTACTTGTTTGTTTTGTTTTGTTTACTTGTTTGTTTTGTTTTGTTTACTTGTTTGTTTTGTTTTGTTTACTAGTTTGTTTTGTTTTGTTTACTTGTTTGTTTTGTTTTGTTTTGTTTACTTGTTTGTTTTGTTTTGTTTATTTATTTGTTTTGTTTACTTGTTTAATTTGTTTATTTATTTATTTGTTTGTTTTTTTTCTTTTCTTTTCTTTACTTATTCCCTTTTACAATTCATTCTCGTATTATTTTCCTTTTTTTTTTTTTTTTCCTTAAATAGTTTCTATAGGGGAAGCCATAAATCGTATCTCCTCCGTGAGTATGAATCAACAATTTTACATCCCTGTGATGTTCATATTTTTATTACTGATATTTCAGAAAATTATTAAAAATAAATACAGCTCTGAAACGGAAAATAGCTAATTGAATGGACAGAAAAAAAAAATAATAAAAAAAAATTATATCTCCTAGAAAAATCTTTACAATTATTAAAACGGATAGGGTATCTTATTATAAAGAAATTCGATAAGATTAAGATATTTTTATAATAATGCAGTTGTATGTATAAATTTGCAGTTCCGTCTTATTCTTATAAGGAGAAAATTATTCTTATAAGGAGAAAATATACAGGTGATGCATTTCTTGCACTTCTTACATGTGCGTATTTGGAACTTGGTTCATTTTTTTTTTTATTTTTTGTGAAAGAATAAAAAAAATATATTTGTTATTAAAGCAAATATGTCAACGTGAAGATTTCTCGTTTTTTAATAGATTAATTAGCTTTTGTTTTTTTTATGCATATATATATATACGTGCTTAAAGAAACAGATGCATGAATTCATAGAAGAATGTGTGACATATGTATTTGTTAAGAAAAGAAATTTTATATAAATCTTACATCTGTATTGATTCTTCCCTAAGGGTTTTTTTTTTTGTTTTCATGAATTTTATTTATATATACTTTGATGTTTTTTCTTTTATATATTGTTTTTAAGATAACTACCCATAACGTATTCGTGAAAGAACCACCCCTCTATATGTCACCATTGTATCCATCAGGTTATATGATCTTTTCTTTTTTTCTTTATTTTTTTTTTTTTTTTAAGTGAGTTCTTTATTTATAAATATAACAGTTTAACTGAGCACCAAATGTACAATGGAACATGCAGCAATACATAATACATGTTTTCATTTTAAGGAAAATGAAAAAGAGCTTTCCACGTTTGGATTGCAAACGAAAACGAACAATAACTAATACTTATATGTTTCATTTTTCAATGTAAACTATAAAAGAAACTACTTTAATATATTGTGTTTGTATATATCTCCCGCTACATATCCCAGTTTCCTATATATAGTTGTTGATTATTAAACAGTATTTCTTATTTAATAAAAGATTTTGGTTTTTTTGGTTCCCCTTCAGTAATATGTAACTATAACATAAGAACATCCAATTTGCTTATTATTTCTTTGCGTGCTTTGCACTTCACCGTTTTGGTAATTATAACAGAAATGACATTTCCTATATTTCAATAAAAATGCGTATTTTGTTAACAGCTTCTTTCGTTTTTGTAACCACGTGTTTTCGTATAGTCACAATAACATCCAGTTAATAAACGATTTCTTCCTTTTAGATGTTTACAAACATTTTTGTTGAAATAATTACACAAGAACATAAAATATAAAGTTGTTACGAAGAACACAATAAATGTGACAGGATTTAACATACCTATTTTTATGACAAGTATTATATATTACAAAAAAATATATATAATTAGAAAAATCAAAAAGAGATTCTAAAAGAACAATTAATTGTTTTTCAGTTTGAATATCTTTTCTTTTATATAATATTCTATTTCTGCATTATTGACAATAAGAATCATTTATGCGTTTTTAATCAAAAAATAAAAAAAAAGTAACAACTATATACTCTTTTAAAAATAAGAGAGGGATGTATAAAAAATAGATTTGCACCAATTAAAAAAAAAAAAAAAAAATAGACACATTCATATAATTTTAATCAGTAATTATACGTATCAATTTTTTCATTTTTTTTTCATTTTTTTTCTTTTATTTTTTTTTTAACCCCATAATTAGAGAATTGAGCAATTTTCACTGTGTAAAATTCTTCATATAAACTTTTGATAAAGGGACGTTAATTAAATGTAATTTAATTAAAAAAAAAAAAAAATAATAAAACCAATTCAAATCAGTAAACCGCTGAGTTGGAATTATTCTTTTTTGTGAAAATGGTATGACCGTTTCGTATAATTTGATCTATTCTTTATATTTATCTTTCCTTTTTCATAAATATTTTTTTCTTCTGTTGGAAAAGATTTGGCTGTATATATTTTTTTTTTCTGTTTATATAAAATCCGTTATTTGTTTCTTTTTTATCTAATATTTTTCAACAATCATTTTTTTTTTTTTTTTTTTTACAAGTACGTTCTACAAAAAGTATTTACATAAAAAAAAAAAAACCTCTAGAAAACAATATTCAATAAAAAAATTTCAAAAAAAGTTTTCAGAAAGAGAACTTGTGGACTTATAAGATAATTGAAAGATTTTAATGAAGGAAAGGAAACATAGTTGTAAAAATAAGCATGTAAACATTTAATTTAATGGGAAAGAGGTTTCATTTCAATAAACTTATTTGTTATCCTTTGTGTTTACATTTATAAAAACTCGATTATTTGATGTATTAATATTTTTTGTATTGTTTGTGTGTTCTATATTATATGTATATATATAATATATATGATTTTACCTTATAGAGTGTGTACTAAAAGTTTTATTTGTTTTTTTAAAAGTGAGTATTTGTGAATTTTGACTGAATTTTGCATTTTCAGGGTTGTGCAAATATAAGTTTCATTTGAAAAAAACCTATATTGTATAAAGGCGGAGACTGGAGTATGTGCATATATCTTTTTAGAGGAATTCATAATATTCATACGTACTTTTTATGAATACATTTTACATGCTATTGATATGTTTTCATTGATGTGATGTCTCTAACATAAAGAAGAGAGTCACTAAAGAAGAAACGATGTCGGAAAAAAAAGGACAATTCGACCAACTTTCCCAAGGTGGTCAGGACGATATTTCAAATAACAAGGATGAAGAAGGATCGAAAAAAGAAAAACCGAATGAGGAAGAAGATATCATTTTTGTAGGGGAAGGGAAAACAGAAAGGGAAACGAAAGAGAAATCCCAAGAGAAATCCCAAGAGAAATCCCAAGAGAAATCCCAAGAGAAATCCCAAGAGAAATCCCAAGAGAAATCCCAAGAGAAATCCCAAGAGAAATCCCAAGAGAAATCCCAAGAGAAATCCCACGAAGATGAGAAACAGAAAGGAGAAGATGACACGTTAGAAATATTCGAAGCTGATGATGTAGAAGAAGAGGAAGATAATGATGAGGATGAGGAGGATGAAGATAATGAGGAAGAAGAGGAAGATGAAGAAGATGACGACGAGGAATATGAAGAGGATGAAGAAGGGGAAGGGGAAGCAAATGAAGGAAATGATAAAACGAGTATAATTCGAAAGAGAGGGGCTTCCGGGGACAAATCGAATAAAGTCCTTAAGAAGAAAAGAAGGAAGGATAAATTAATATCGAGATTTTTAGATACGGAAGCACAAGTAGGAGATGAAGATGAGGAAGAAGAGTACGAAAGTGTTTATGTAGATGAAGCTGACGAACTTAAGAAAATAGAATCGCAAAAGATATATGAACAGGGTTTAAAAAGTGGAACAAATCATTTAGCAAAGGCAATTAGCAAGTTATCGAAACGATATGGAGAACAAGCTGAAGGAGGGTTGGAGGAAAAAGATGAAGCGTTGGCAATTGGAGACGAAGAAGAAGATATTGATATACTTGAAGAAACTGATTTTAGTGATCAAGAATTATTAACAGAAGCAGATGGAGAAGTAGGAGAATTGTTGGGAGTATATGATAATCCAAAGTTGTGGTTAGTGAAGTTATTTAAGAATAATACGGAACGAAGTTTAGCTATAAGTATATATTATAAATGTATGAAATATAAGGATTTAAATTATAATGTGAAAGGTGTGTATGTGTCGGATAATTTAAAAGGATATATATACATTGAAGCAGACAGTTTGTATATGTTAAAGAATTTCTTGTTAGATTTTAAAATTGTTAATTTAAATGAAGTATCTATTGTTCCTGTACAAGAACTGACATCTATTTTTTCTATGTGCCAACCTACGGTCGTAATACCAAAGGTAAATGAATTTGTGAGAATAAAGAGAGGATTATATGCAAATGATGTAGGTCAGGTTTTTGAAGTGGATGAGAAGGGAACGTACGCTATTGTTCGTTTAATACCAAGGATTATATATGATGAAGAAGCTTTAATAAAAAGAAAAGAGAAACTGATAAAGGCACAGGCAGCAGATATTATGCAGGAACAACAAGGGATATATAAGAGCGATATTATTTATACATCTCAGAGAGCGGATTTAAATAAGCATCTTTCGAAATCGTTAAAGGATGATGGACAATTGGCATCAGTCCAAATTATTAAAAAAAAGGATTCAGAAAGACCAATAAAAAAATTATTTGATAGAGATGAAGTAGAAAGAACGGGGGGAACGATTGAATCGGGACCTTACCCAAGAACAATAAAATATAAAAATAATATATTTGAAGAAGATGGATACATTTTAAAAAAAATGAGTATGAAATTTTTACGAATAAAAGATGCGAATATCAAAGCAGAAGAAGTGAAAAAATTTAACAGCCATCGAAAGAAAGAAGAAAATGTATATCGGTACTTACCAAAGACCGATATTACGAAAAGTCAGTTAAATTTATATAAAATAGGAGAAAAGGTCAAAATACGAAAAGGAGATTTACGAAATTTAACAGGGGTTATAACGGAAATCGGAGACAATTTTATTTCGATAAAGCCGGATAATATGAATAGATCGTTTTCTTTTTTGCCTAGTGAAATTATGAAATGTTTCAATGAAGGAGACAATGTGACTGTTATTGCTGGGGCTCACAAGGGAAAGAGTGGTTTGATTTCATTAATTGACTATAAAGAAAACATGGTTCTTTTATTTTCTCCAACTTTAGGAACGGAAATCAGAACTTTAATTCAGAATATAAGTATTTCTGCAGATGACAGTGAGCCGTTTTTAGGTATAAATAGTTTACAGGGTTTTTCTATTGGTGATTTAGTGGAATTAAATGATAGATCGTTGGGTATTTTAACTTATATTGATAAAAATAGAAATGTTCGAATTTTAGTAGATGAGGGGAAGGCGATAAATACAACAATCGAGAAGATTATGTCAAAACGATCTACTATCGGACAGGTGTGTTTAGATGGAGAAAACAATATTTTGAATTTAAAAGATAGTATACATATATTAAAAGGAGAACATAAAGGGAAGCTTGGGGTGGTAGTGTATATTTGGAAGGATACAGTTTTTGCAAAATTACATAAAAAGACAGAAGATAATGGGTATGTTGTGATAGATGCCAAAAAATGTGCATTACATGGATGTTTTTTAGAAAAGAAAAAAACTGTAGGAAGTGGAAATATGTTTCGACAGAAAAATGAAAATCCAAGATACTTACGAAATAATTATGTTGGAAAAACGGTGAAAATATTAACAGGTTTTTACAAAGGGTTGTTAGCTGATGTCATAACGGCAGAAAAAGAAGATTTCACTCTTCTTTTAAAAATAAAACCGAAAACCGTTCGACACAAAAGAGCAGATTGTGTATTAATCGATGCCAGCAAAGAAAGAGATATGTATTATGGAAAATTGGATAGTAGTGCCGTTGGAGGGACGATGAAGGGAGGAATATATTCATTAGATAATAATATAGATTCGTTTAAAGGAATGGATCCAACAAGAAGCACTTTAGAAAATGCAGAACTATTCGGAGGAAAAAACGTCAGTGGTCTTGATGCACAGAAATCTTTACGAGGGGCACCAAATGCTGATGGTAACAATATATATGGAAAAAGTGGAAATTCTTTTGGTGGCAATGGTAGTACAAATTTTGACAACATTAACAACGGTAGTAGTAATAACTTGGGCAAGGGACGTATACATGGTTACAAAAGTTTCCATGCGAGAAAAAACAATGCAAAAGGCGCAGGGTATAATTCTAAGAACTGGAAAACTTTGGATTTAGATGGAAGTGTGGACTTGGAGGAATTAACGGGTGGAAAAAGAAAAGATGATTATAAATATGATGACTATAATAGTGACTACAAAAAAAAAGTACTTTTGATAATGACCATGAACGAGAAAAAGATCGAGATCGAAATCGACACCGAGACAGAGATAGAGATAGAGACAAAGATAGAAATGGAGAAAGAGATGGAGACAGAGATAGAGATAGAGACAGAGGAAGAGACAGAGATAGAGATAGGGAAAGAGATAGAGAAAGAGAAAGAGATAGAGATAGGGAAAGAGATAAAGATAGAGATCGAAATCGAAATAGAGATCGAGATCGAAATAGAGAATTAGAAAAGGGTAATAATAAATATGATAATCACGCTACTCATTATAAAAGTAGAAGAGATCATGAAAGATCTGTATCACAAGCTTCGCATTCACATCCGCATGCGCCCCATCTTCCTCCTCCTCCTCCTCCTGTAACGAACTTTGGTTCTTCACAAAACCACAGTAGAAAAAAACATTACAACCATAGTAGCAATAATATACATAGTACCGGTGGTGGTGACAATAGGAACTATAATAGTGTTAGTAACAGTCGTAGTAATAGTCGTGATAGAGATTGGAGAAAGCAACACAGGTCATCAGCTGACAAATCACACGGTGATAGAAATCGACATGGTGGAACGGGTAGAAATTATAGTAGTACTGAGGAACATGATACTATGGGAACGCATCGACATCGAAATAGAAGAGAGAAAATAGAAGATCGTTCCCACTGGAAAGAACACCGATCAGGAGGAAACGAGAATGTAGAAGGAGTAGGTAAAAAAGGGGATGAGAAAAACAGAACCATGAAAATGGAATCACATTCGACAACGAAACCGGAGTGGTTAATTTGTGGGGTAATAGTTCAAGTAGTAATGCCGGGTGCGTATCTTAATGAAGTAGGAAGAATTGATGAAATAATATTGAAAGATGGAATATATATATTAAATGTTCATACAGAGAAAACCCATTTTAAAATAGTTCATAGCGCAACACTTCCTGTAAAACCGAAAAATGTAAATGATAATGTTATAGTAATTGATGGGAATAATAAAATTGAAGGAGTGTTGAAAGATTTGCATCATGATGAATGTTTAATTAAAACAGTAGGTGGAACTGTTAAAGCGCATCCGAAACAGGTTTATTTATACAAACCCCAGTAATATGAAGGAGATGTTTTATTAATCCCATCTGATTTGAAAGGTTCACATACAGTTACATAATTAAACTACCAGCTGAAAGTAACAGCGGTTTGTATCTTTAGACAGTATGTATACATTTATTTGTACTGGTTTTATATTTTGAGGTTTGTTGGCATGTAACGTGTAATAGTAGCAATGGTTGCAATAGCAAGAATAGTAGTACTGCTGTGTATCTATTGATATACATAAGATGTAGTACACAATTGGAAAACGCTACGAATGTTGTTATATACACGTCAACAATCTCTAAACCAAATGTTTCAAACCAGACGTTTCTTTAAAACGAAAACATAATAGGTGTATTGACTTATCATACTGTGTAGATGTCTCTAAATACGTGGTTGTGTTGATAAATAATTATGTGTACGCTGTTCGTTTGTTACGATTTGGCTGAATCGTGTTAAAACATTTATATATTAGTACATTGCACATTGCACTTTTTTTTTTTTTTTTCTTTTAATCACATTTATTTATGTTTTCATATTTCTTTGAAATTTACACGGTATCCATTTTATACAAACTAATAACGATGTTTCAAAAGAAAAATATATTAAAATGTCACTTATCACTTATCATTTATGTGTTTTCTTTCATTGCATTTTTTTTTTTTATTTTTTGGGGGACTGATATTGTACCTCGCCTATTGAAGCGATACATAAGTAGGCTTTCTGTTCAAACATCTTTTCTTTTTTATAAACAAGAAACAATTCCTCTTAAAACTTAATAAACTAATTTTTAAACACTGTACATGTAAAAAATAAGAGAAAGCAAACATCACAATGTTAATTTCTTTTCGGATCGATTTAGAAAAAAGTTAAGAAATTGAAAGTTGTGTCTCTTTTATACTTCCTCCACTGTTTTGGTATCAGTTGTCTCTAAACCACAGAGAGCAAAAAAAAATATATATATGTAAGGAATTCAGTAGCATATCTTTATCTGAAAGAAAATGCTCTGATATATTTTTATATGCCATATACGTGTGTAACATTTCGAACATTCGCTAAAAAACAAGGTAATGTACTATTGGGAAAAAAATGAAAGTACCGTTTCTACAGAAAAAATTCATACATATAATCACTACGAAAATGGTGCCACAGAAATGTGGAGAACACAAGCAGATACATATATTCCTATATACATATATGCACATATATATATATATATATATATATATTATTTTTCATGGAAGGAATGTTATATAAAAATTATAAAATGTGTTCATAATAAATAAGGTATCATTGAATCGCTGCAAAAAATAAAATTCATTTACTTCGCTTCAACAAAAAAATCAACTATGTTCACTTGAAACCATTTTTAATAAATGTGAGAACTTTTTGTACCACTGCTTCTACCGTTATACCATAATGTTCCCAGACTTTATTTTTGGGAGCAGACATTCCAAATGTGTCAAGACCAGTAAAAACATTAAAATAGGTAGCAAATGCATGAGTAGAAGCTGCTTCAATATAATAACGAACGATTTTGTTGGCATCGGGATGTTTATGCCAGAAAACAGAATTTTGATATTCTTCTGTTTGTTTTCTAAATAAAGACCAAGATGGAAAACTTACAAGTCGAACATTGCAGTTGTGTGTATCCTTTAAAACTTTCATTGCTTCAGCGCATAAATGTAACTCCGTTCCACATGCTGACAATATAACTTTGGTTCCTTCATGCTTTGGATCGAAATCTTCTAAAATATAAGCACCTTTTAATACTGATTCTGCATTAGTATTATTTAAATGAGGCACTTTATTTCTGCATAGAGCTATAACAGTAGGCATGTTCATATTTCTAAAATGACATAAATAAGCTCCAGACACTTCATTTCCATCTGCTGGTCTAATAATATGTAAATTAGGTGTAGCTCTCATTAAAGACAACACTTCTATGGGTTGATGTGTGGCACCATCTTCTCCTAATTCTATAGAATCATGTGTAGCTATAAATAAAACGTGATGGTGAGATAATGCTGCTAAACGAACAGCAGCATAAGCATACGTATAAAAATTCAAGAAAGTAGCACAAAATGGTTGAAATCCACCATACGCATATAATCCATTTGATATAGCTACCATTCCATGTTCTCTAACTCCAAATCGTATGTATTTATGTTTATGAGATTCCCTTGTAATATCTTGTTCTCCCTTTAATGCACTGCAGTTCGATTCTGTTAAATCGGCACTACCTCCTATTAATTCAGGCATAATTTTATTTAAGCTATTTAAAACTAAACCGGATAAATTTCTTGTTGCTAATGGAGCATCATTCGTTGTAAATTTTGGCAATGCTTCTTCCCAATTTTCAGGCAACTGTCTTTGAAATCTTCTTACTATTTCTTTACTAACATCTGGGTATTTTGAAGTAAATGCTTCAAATGTTTTTTTCCACTGTGCATAATGCTCTTTATTTTTTTGCAACACTTTATTGTAAAAATCTCTTACTTCATCAGATATATGCAATTTTTTTTCTGGATCCATATTAAAAAATTTTTTCGCAGCTTTTATATCTTCTTCATTTAATGCACATCCATGTGCTTTATGCGTATCTTGCACTCTTGTTCCAAAACCACAACTAGTCTTCACAATTATAAGTGTTGGTTGTTTTAGATTTTTTTTGGCTTCTTCTATTTCTTTCAGAATAGCAGTATGATTCGAGTTTCCATCATCAACGTGTCTGACTTCCCAATTTAGTGCAGCAAATTTTGCTTCAACATTTTCAGTAAAGGACAAATCTGTTGATCCATCAATTGTGATTTTGTTTGAGTCATATATAAGAATCAATCTCCCTAAACCTAAATGACCGGCTAAAGAAACGGCTTCACAAAAAACTCCTTCTTGCATACATCCATCTCCACAGAGAGTATATACAAAATTGTCAAACAAAGGAAATTCCGGTGTGTTATATTTATCTGCCATATGATGAGCAGCAATGGCCAAACCAACAGCATTTGCAGTTCCCTGTCCTAAAGGACCTGTAGTAACTTCCACAGCTTCTGTAATGTGGTTTTCTGGGTGACCTGGAGTTAAACTGTGAGGTTGTCTGAATTGTTTTAAATCTTCTAAAGTCAGTCCTTGTTGTGTTAAATACAACATAGTATATAACAACGAACAAGCATGACCATTTGACATGACAAATCGATCTCTGTTCATCCACTTTATGTCTTCATGGTTGAACTTCATACAATAAGCATACAAAACGTGTAAAATAGGAGCACACCCAATAGGAGATCCCTGATGGCCACTGTTTGCCAACAATGGCATTTCAGCCGAAACCATACGAATTTCATTAATGCATTTTGCGTCAATATGGTCTGCCATTTTTTCAACGTCTGCTTTAATAAAAACAACAGCAAATATAAAGAAATAGATAGGATTGATAGAGAAACCAAATAAAACGTCACAAGAAAAAATAATATCAAATCGAAATAGAAAAAAAAGATAAGATAAGATAAAATGCAATGAAAAGTAAAAATAACAAGATATAACAGAAAAAAATGAAAAAAATATGAAATAAATTATAATTTGTTGATTCCAAATAATACGGTTGTAAGAGTTTGTTTTACTACAGCTTGTCTCTTCCAACATAAATCAACAGTAAAATACAATTCTCTGAAAAAATGTTGTGTTTTCAAAACAGGTTTATATATATAAATATATATATGCTTCAATATATACAAATGAATACAAATTGCGAATATGTCGTGTCAATTTGCAAAGGCTTCTATTGTTTTAAAAAAAAAATGAATATAATCATAAATATTTTTTGCTTTATATCGAATATCTTGTAAAGTAGTTCCTTGTATTTCTCTATAAACAAAAAATACATATACACACTATTTATATATATACATATATATATACATATACATAATATGAATATATTAATGTTACATGTACATGTACTTTGATAATTCATGAATGTGTGTATATTTATACATAATGTTTACTTACACATTTCATTTCTTTTTCAACTTTGGTTTTTTATTGTAAAAATGAGAAATAATAGTACATCTTTATATATTTTGTTGAACACAACAAAATACAGCATCATATATTTAAGCAAACATATATACATATATACATATATATATATATATATATATATATATAGTAAAGAAGTAAACAAGAATACAGAAATACAATCAACCATGTTGGTTATACTACCAAAGAAACATACTTACATATAAATGTTTGTCCCTTCACAATTTATCGTCTTATACATGTCACATTTTTTTAGGGAATCATCTGTTTTTAAACATTTAAATAAAGCGTCTCTGTATTTATCATTTAAACAATTCAGTTCAATTGTGCTGAGAAAAAAAATAAGAAATATATTGGAAATTTCTAAAAACAAATCCAATTTCAATAAATAATATATAATTATATATTATATATAATTATATATTATACATATATATATGTTATATAAACATATGAAATAGAACTCTCTCTTAGTGCATAAGTTTAAACTACGAATACATCACAGTATGTACTCGTCCATTTCGTAGATTTGTTTATTTGCTAATTATTTATATTTAAACAATTTTAAAATGTGTACTCTTTGTTTCAAATATCACGTATCAAGTTTTCATTTCCTTTTTGTTGTTTTCATTTTTATTTTTTTACTGTTTAATTGTAAGTTCGTTCGTCATTATGAAAAAAAGTTTTTTTCATATTAGTAACACATCCTCCAACTCATGAACTGAATAGTTGAACACACTTTTATATAAAAAAAAAACGATAAAAGAAAAATTTATTCAAATAACATTTCTTATTTAAACAACCATTGAGTATATAAAATTTTAAAAGATTATTGTCTTAGTATTTATATATATGTATATATGTGTATATATATATATATATAACTTTTGTACCAACTGTTTTTTTATTTATACATTTTATATATGTATATGGAACAACATATGAAAAAAATCAACATAACAATAATTATCCAGCTGGTTATTTGTTAGTGTTGTATATACAAAAACGAGTCATCAGTTTATCTCTGTTAAATTATAATTAATTTATGTTAAGTTCTTTTTGATTTCATTTTCGCATTTATCTTATAAAAATATTTTGTGTTATATTTTGTATTGAATTTTGTATTGAATTTTTATATTAATAGTTATACGATATAATTATATTGTATTATATCGAATTATGTATGATGTATTATTGTTGTATATTATATATGTTGTATTACATGCATGGAAGAAAGATTGTGAATAACGTCAAATGTTAAATATATGTTTTATTAATG
>LSRZ01000381.1:4905-17005 GCA_001625125.1 Haemoproteus tartakovskyi | reverse complement strand
TACTTTATTTACTTTTTTACTTTTTACCTTTTTTACGTTTTTTTTTTTTTCGTTTTTTTTTTTTAGTTTATTTTACTTTTTTTTTTATTTTATTTTTCTTTTTATTTTATTTTCTTTTTATTTATTTCTTTTTTATATTTTTTTTTTTAAACCCAATCTTTGAGCCGGTACTTTAGACATCACTCCCCCCAAAGCTCCAATGGGAGTTCTCGCAAATCCTGCAACAAAAACGCGTCTCCACTTTTTTATCATTTCTTTATGTATCTGATTTTCTATATTTCATCGTTAGTTCACTCTTTTTGAGCAACATTTTGGCGTCGCATTGCTTGGCCTACTCTTTACCACCTTTACAGAAAAAGAAGTCAAATGAAATAAAGGGGAAAAAAAAAATAGATACATTATATGTAATATGAATTGTTCTTTTCTTAGAAACTTTTTGTTCATGCAAAATAATATATCCCATATTTTGAAGTACAGAAATCTTTTATATGAAGTATTCAAGGTTTTTTTTTTTTTTTTTTTGGAAATTCACAATGTAATTGATTTCATCTGTATTTTATCTTACTTGTACTTTCCATTTTTTTTTTCTAAATTTGTTTTGAAGACGATTTTTGCAAGCTGTTTCTTTTCTTTTTTTTTTTTTGTTTAGATGCTGATATATTTTTTCATCACATTTCAGAAACTACCAAAAATAAAAGTGATTAATGAGAACGATTTCACATAAGAAAGAGAATAACAATGCGTTTGTTTCGAGAACAAGTGGGTTTGTTAGTTCCTATGGATTTTATAATGATTGTATACAAAAAAAAATGTTAAGAATGTCTACAGACCTAACCAATATTAACAAAATGAAGAAAAATTAAACTGGGAAATGTTTTTATCTTATAAATATATTGTTTCTAACGGAATATGTTCAGAGAGTTTGGATCACATTGAACTGCTGCAATGTAAAGGAAAGGAAATGAAATGAAATGAAACAAAACGAAATGCTTTAAAAGAAACACTTTAAAAGAAACATTTTAAAAGAAACATTTTAAAGTGAAAAGAAGTGGAACACCTCGATTTGTACACTCAAAAAACAGCAAAAAAAAAAAAACATATAACAAAGCTATAATGCTTTCAAAAATATTAGAAAGAAAAAAGAGAAAAACAAAAAAAAACATAAAGATAGATATTGATTTATAGAATCAACCACTATTGATCCAACACTTCAAAATGATTATCCGTTCTGTGATCAGACGAAGCAGCAGAAACGCTGAAACTACATTAGGTAAATTGAACGAAACGGAATATAAAAAATTAAAGATACAATGGAAAAAAAAAACATTTATTTTGATATATTTGATGTAAGTCCTTGTAATAAAAAAAATGCGGAAATGTTAGAAATAAAAAATATGGACATAATTAAATATATGAAAACAGAAAAAGTAGATATGGTAATTTTTGGTATTGGTTATGTCGATTATGATAAAATATTAAAATCATTTAATAGAGCTCATATAATTAAAAACAAGAATATTGATTCTGTTCATATAAATTTAAAAAAAGTAAATGGACAATATACTTCTATTATTCAACAGTGTCTTCTTTCGAATATTCCTCATTTCTGTTTAGGCAGAGACCGATTAACAGAAATGGCCAGTATTGGTTCTGCCATATTTAGCAATCCCAAAGAAGTGCTTTCTCTTGTTTATTATTTTATTGTGAATAGTGCTCCAAAGAGAAGAAATAAAAGACAAATGGGAAATAATGATACAATAGATACAGATGATATTACAACAGATACCAATTTGAGTAAATTAGCTCCTAATTTTTATAAAGCACTAATTGTTGAAAACGCTCTTTACTTATCTTATAATATTCATGCGAAATTATTGCAAATTTTGAAATCCGATTTATATGTTCCTCCTCATGAAATGGGGATGCATGGAAATAGAGAACAAATAAAAAGAGGTACTACTACTAATAATACTAATACTACTAATACTAAAAAAAAATATATAACAGAGAAAATGACATCATTTTTTAAAGAAACTACACATGATCAAATAAAAAGTTTACGAAATCGAATTGTTCAAAGTGAATTACATTATAATTTTGACTTATCAGATGGAAAAAAAGATCTTCATATTTTAGTTTTATGTGATACAATTTGTGTTGATTATTTTTTTCATTTTCTTTTGAAAAATTTCCCTACTTGGTATAATGTTCCTCCGTTTTATAATGAATTATTTAACTTAGAGAAGAAAAACAGCTACAAATATTCTTTATCTCTGTTTTTATTTGTTATGGCTCCTTTTGCTTGGACTATTACTTTATTGATAAAATATTTCTATTATTTATGGGTGGAATACTTCACTAAAGGAAAAGTTATAACCGTTGGTGGCGATATATTTTTTCAAGATTCTAAATTAATTGACTTGCAAGAAGATACGAATAATCCAATTGAAGAAGAACATTTTGAACAAACTTTAAAAAAAAAGAAAAGAGATTTCGAAACTGTCACACTTTTGGGAGGATTATTACAGTGGTTCAAAGATAAAAGTCGAAATTAATTAACAAATTAATTAATAAATTAATAAATTTATTAACAAATTAACTAACGAATTGACAGACGAACATTATTCCAAATTGTAATTCATAGACTTTTCATTTTTTATATTCTTCTGCTTCTTCTTCTTTATGTAATACCTTTTATTAATTGTTTCATTTTTATTTTATTTTAATTCTTTTATATTCTTCTTCTTCTTTTTTATGTAATATATGTTATTAATTGTTCCCTATTTATTTTATTTTAATTTTTTTATATTCTTCTTCTTCTTTTTTATGTAATATCTGTTATTAATTGTTCCCTTTTTATTTTATTTTAATTTTTTTTTTTTTCCTCCCAATTTTTCTCCTGATTTTTTTGCCATTCTATTTAAGACTAAATATTTCTGTTTTTTATTTTTCAATTCCAAAAGAACGAATTTTGAACCTCCATCATACTTTAATTATGTTTCCTACTGAATTCTCATTTCTCTGTAATGTTTATTTCTTCGTTCCCTTTCGTATTTCACTGTTATTATGTCTTCGTTTTGACGTATTTTCATTATCATTCACATTATTTTCCTGCGTATGTCGCTTATGATAACTTTCGTTATTATTGTGTGTATCAATTTCATTTTCACTTTCATAATCACTTCCATATTCACTTTCATATTGACTGTCACTTTTACTTCCACTTTTACTTTCACTTTTACATTCATCTTTCCGTCTTTTATTTTTTTCACATTGCTCTTTCTTTCTAACATCTTTTATTGGTTTCTCGAAATCATCACTATTATCACTAATAGAAATGTTTTTCGTTTTTGTTCTCATTTTTACACTTCTCTCTTTTTCCTTTTTGTCTGTTCTTCTTTTCTTTTCTCCTTTTTTGTCATTTTCTCTTTCTCGTAATTTTTTAGTTTCTATTCTCACATTTTCTTCACTATTATGTCTTTTTTCATTTGTTTTGAATTCCTGAATTTTTTTAGAAAGATATTCTCTTTGTGTTGTCTCTTCTGTTATCTTTCCTGTTATCTCTCTTGTTATCTCTCCTGTTATATTTCCTGTTATCTTTCCTGTTATCTTTCCTGTTGCCTTTGCTGTTGCCTTTGCTGTTGCTTTTGTTGTTACTTTTTCTGATCGCCTATTTTTCCTACTGTCATGAGAACTAACAGAACCAAAGGAATCACAAGAACTTACAGATGTTATCGAATTGCGGTCAGTTTTTTGGAATTCTCTTTTTGAAGTATATTTTTTCTTTTTACGATAATCCTGTATATGTTTATTTTCTTTTTTTTTTCTATCTTCACTTGATTCGGAATAGCTTGATGTTGATAATTGCTTTGCATCACAACTTGAGAAGTTACTATTCTCACTATGTGTTCTACGTACATTACTACTATGACTACTACTACCACCACTGGTTTTTCTACTACTGCTACTACTGCTATTACTACTACTAATACTACTAATACTATCATTGTTATTACATCTCTTTCTATGTTTGCTAGATTTTTTTTTTATGTCATTTAACATTTTTAGTTTCGTGTCCTCCCTTTGTTTGTCTTTTCTAGTTCCTTTTTTTTCATCGCTACTAACAGAATACATTTTGGCTCTTCCTCTAATTTTTTTTTCAATCGACATCTGCTTTCTATCCTTACTTTTTTTACCATGCATATAATTTTTTTCCATTTTCATTTGAGAATTATTATTTTTTGTTTTCTTCATATCTGTCACACTTCTGAAACTCATGCTGCTTCTGTTACTACTACTGCTACTATTACTAATAGTACTACTTTTACTACTACTACTACTACTTCTACTACTACTACTTCTACTATTGCTACTTGATTTGCGGAAATGATTCTTATGCTTAGATTTGTATGATAGTCTTTCTTTTGACCTATTTCTTTTCCTGGTTTTGTGATCATTTTTTTTATCGCTTTTTTTATCATTTTTTGTATCGTTTTTTTTATATTTTCCATTTCTACTCATACTTACACTTCTACTTCTGCTTATGCTCCTACTAGTACTCCTATTTTTGCTATCATTATTACAGTTATATTGTTTTTTAGATTCTCTTTTCTTTCTACCTTTAAAAGACATTTCCGAGCTCGAATAAGAACTCACTGTACATGAATCAGAGGAATCAGTAACTTTCGATACTGTTGACGTGTTACTTGATTCAGATGATAATTCTGAACTCACATCCGATTCCGATGAATCCGAAAAAGCTGTTTGTTTCTTGTTTTTTCTTTTCTCTATTTTCTGTGTTGTTTCCTTATTTTTAAGCTCTTGTTTCTGCTTCACTTGTTCTTTTCCCTTTGTGTTTTTTCCCATTTCTTTTTTTTCCATATGCATTTTTATATCTAATATGTTGTGTTGTTGTTTTCCCTCTAGTTTATTATTATCTTCATCTGATCCTTTTTTTTTTTTCTCTTGCCCTATCATTTTCTCATCTGTTTTTTTAATTTTCAAAATTTTTTCAAAATTTTCCATTTGTTTTCTCTTTTTCTCATTAAGGATATGCATGTTCTCATTTGTTTCTTTTAGTTGTTTCGGTTCTACTGTATATCTTTCATTTTGTTTTTTTCTTTCATTATACTCATCATATAATTTATTTCTATAAGCATCTACTAACTGCTTTACATTTTCATTTCTTTCTTTTTTTAGTTGCTCTTCGTACACCAACACTTGTGATTCAATTTTTCTTTTTTCTGCGTGTTCAATTATAGAAAAATCACAAGTGTACTTTTTATAATTTTTTTTACTCATTTGCATATCATCTTTAAAGCGTTCATAATCTCTTTGAGTGTTTCTAGCATTTCGAATATGTGCAATGTTTGTTTGAATGTACCCATTAGTGCCCGATCCTCTGGGCGTTTTCAATCCAATATTGTTATACATTGTTCACTTTTATACAATCACTTATTTTTAAAAAAGAGACAAAAAAACAAAAAATAAAAAATAAGATAAAAGAAAATATATATATATATATATATGTATATATATATTTTTCTTAGTTATATTTTATATTTTATCTTTTATTTATTTTTTTCTTTTGTTTGTTTTTCCTTTTATTTCTTTGTTAGTAACAAACCTGTTAACTTCATTGATTACAGCAACTGCCATAGCTGCAGTTACGCATTTACATTAAAATAAATCTACAGTAATTCAAAACAATTACTTTTTGAATTTCTGTAAAAACAATTTTGATAAACACTGCTAAAATCGGTTTTAATGAATGTTCTTTATTTTGTTTTCAAAAATACTTATATCTAAAGTATAAATCAGAAAAAAAAAAAAAAAAAACTCCAAATTAAAATTAAAGTTTTTTTTTAACTCAAAATTTAATGAAATAACCCCCAAAAAATGTTAAATGAGAGAAAGTATGTCCTTTTATAAACAACATTTTTTTATTAAAACTGTTTTTTGACAAAAAAGAAAGAAGAAAAAAAGAAGATTTTACTAAGTGGTTAAGAAAATGTGAAGTAAAATAGTGTGAGTAATATTGAAATAAAATAGGAATTTATTTAATATATTGTTTTTTAAAATTCCAAAAAAAATAAGGAATTTTAAAAGATTTTTTCCTTAATGGGAGCTAGAAAAAAAAAAAAAAAAAAAGATAGAAGGAATTTAAAAAAAAAAATAAAAGAGGCAAAGAAATTAATGTAATATATTGTTGGTTATTATTCTTATTATTCTTATTATTATTATGTTGTTACACAATTTGCCTGTTTTAAGAGCACCCCATTTGTTAACACCTTTAATTTCTTCTTATTTGTTAAAGCAGCGGACTATTTTACACATTTCCCAAAAGTGTTATTACAATTACAATTATGCAGATAATCCGAAAAAACGATTAACATTAGTAGTAAATGAAAAGTGTGTAAAAAGATTAATAAGGGGGTATTTATGGGTTTTTTCAAATGAGATAAAAAATGGAGAGGAATTATTTTTATACAGTCCTTGTATAGTGAATATAAAAACGGAGTATAATGAATATATAGGAATAGGAATATATAATAAACAATCTACTATATGTTCACGAGTGTTAAGTAGAGATGTGAATGAAACAATTAACGAGGATTTTTTTGAGGAAAGAATAAGAAAGGCTTATATAAAACGAATTGAAATATTTAAAAATGAGAAATTTTATCGAGTAGTAAACGCTGAGAGTGATTATCTTCCTGGTATCATAATAGATAAATATGGGAATATAATTTGTGTTCAAGTAAATGCTAGTGGATTAGATATTGTATTACCCGCATTGTTAAAAAGTGTTGAAAAGGTTTTCAATCCCGAAACGATTATTTTAAAAAATGACTGTTCTATTAAAAAATTAGAAAAACGAACTCCTAAAAAAGAAGTGTATAAAGGAGTTTATGAAGGGACAACGGAACTACAAGAAAATGGATTAACATTTTTTGTTGATCTTTTAAATGGGCAGAAAACGGGATGGTATTTTGATCAAAGAGATAATCGTTTCATGTTAATTGGGTTTTCAAAAAATAAAAAGGTTTTAGATTTGTTTTCATATGTTGGTTCTTTTGGAATTACTTTGGCATATTACGGAGCAGAAAAAGTAACTTGTGTTGATTCTTCTTTTTCCGCTATTTGTAATGGCATAAAATCGGCTTCATATAATAATGTGTTAGATAAAGTTACGTTTGTACATTCTTGTGTAAAGTTGTTTCTGAATGTGTCTATGCATGTTCATTTAACTAGTTGTACTCTTTTGCCTCGCGCAACTGATTTGTTAAATTCTACCGATTTGTTAAATTCTACCGATTTGTTAAATTCTACCGATTTGTCAAGTTCTACCGATTTGTCAAGTTCTACTGATTTGTCAAGTTCTACCAATTTTTCTAGTTATACTGATTTGTGTAGATCTAGTAATTTGTCAGTATTGTCTTCTTCGACAGATCCAATACATACTAGCAAAAATAAGAAAAGTGCTAATGTCGGTAATTGTGACGAAGTAGGTAACGAGACACAAGTGGAGACTCCAAATGTGCGAAGAAACAAACATAAAAACCTTTTAACACAAATAAATAAGATCCATATATATGATTCGAACCAAATCGGTACTAGTGAGAAGTGGAATATAATGGATGACAATATAGAACCTTTGTTAGTTAAAAATAAGAATGTAGATTTTTTCAAAATAAAATATGATTTTATTTTAATTGATCCTCCCCCCGTAGCGAAAACACATTGTTTAGTAGCGCCTGCGTTAAAAATGTATGAAAAACTTTTATATATTTCCTTTCAAATTTTACAGAAACCAGGTTATGTATTTGTTTCTAGTTGTAACCGATTAATTGGCTATAATGAATTAAATGCATGTATAAAAAAATCATTACACTGGGCTAAATGTGAAGGAGTAATAATCAGTGAAGGGAGAATTAGCGCTGATCATCCTATTCATGTCGCACTTCCAGAAACACGTTATTTAACTTCATTATTGTTGTTTGTTACTTAGTTTGTTAATTAGTTAGTTAGTTAGTTATTTAATTAATTACTTAGTTAGTTACTTAGTTAGTTACTTAATTAGTTCCTTAGTTAATTACTTAGTTAGTTACTTAGTTAGTTCCTTAATTAATTACTTAGTTAGTTACAGTATATGTACATAAATTATATTTAATAGAGAAACAAATCACGTTGTATAAGATAAGGAATAAAAGATCTGACGTAATGAAATATGTCACTTTTTGTATATGTCTATAGACAACTTTCCACTTTTTTTTTTACTTTTCTAGAAACAATACTGTAATACAACGTAATAGAAAAATGTTTCTGTTTGAATAGTTTTTTTTTTTTTTTTTTTCGTTACTGTTTTAAAAATACATTATAAAAAAGCAAAATTTTATGATTATTACTTATATGTGTACCCAAAAGTAGAGTAGAGAAATAAATCTTCAAATATTTTTAACGCTAGTTTTATATATGATCTATCATTTTTTTTAAAAAATATATGTATATATAGAAAGAAAAGATTTAAAAGGTTCTTTTACAGCTAAAGCTGTTTTTTGGGGGCGTTGTGTTTCCCTTTTAACATTGGTAGAATAAGTACCTTCTACAAAATAAAAACTGGAATTTCATGAAAATGAAAAAAGGGAAGCAAGAATACAAACGTTCCTAACCAACCAGACAATATACATGAATAATATAAATAACACCAAAAAAAAACAAAAAAAAATAATGAGATAAATGAAAATACATCGGATATATATATATATATTTTAAGAGAACTGTAATATATGTATCTTTTTTTATCATAGATGGTAGTTGACTTATATAAGTGTTCCCTTGTTTAATGTTTTCACATCTTGTCCTTAGAATCACACCGAAAATAGGTGCAATACATAAGAAGTCGTGTTACAGAAAAATGGTTTTATTGGTGAGGCAAACTATTGCAGTAACGGATTTTTTCTTTTCTCTTTTTTAAAATTGGTTTTTTTTTAAAAATTGGTTTCTTTTCAAAATTTTCTCTTACTAAAATGAAAAGCATGTACATTTCCATTTTCAATGAAAGTAGTAAAAGCAGTGGAACCAAAATACAAGAAATAAAAAAGGAACACTTTTTTTTTGCATGTGCAATTTCTGCCAAAGCGCACCCAACACTTGGAAATTATACATAACGTAAAAAACGCAGAAAGGGACGAATAAGGGAAAGAAAAAGAAAAAATAGAAAAAGCGAAATAACAAAATGATAATAACAACAATAAGGATGTTAGAAAAAAGACAAAAATTATAGTGTTTCAATTCTTTTTAAGAAATAGAAAAACATATATATTTATTTTTTTTTTTTTTTTTTTTTTTAGGTTTAATGTCGCACAAGTAAACCTATTTGCCATATACAGAACTTAAAAGACTAAGGATAATACACATGTGTACTTTTGTATAATATATATATGTATCCATATATCCATATATATATTTATATATAATTATATATATATAAATATATGTATTTATAGACAAATAGAGAGATATATAGATATAGGACCTCCTGTATACAGTATAGAATTCAGAAACATTCTCCTTCTTTTTACTTCTAAGATATTTTGGGAAATTAGGTTTAAGAGACATGAGTACAGGATGGAATTTTAATTCTAACCAGAAAAGGTTTCACAAAAAGAAAAAGAAATCTAAAAAAAAGAAGTCCGTTAGAAAGAAAGATATAGAAAGACTTAAGAAAAATGAAGAAAAAATGCTTACAACAGATGGATTAAACTGTGGACCAGCTGGGAGAAATACTTTGATTCGATGGATTGAATGTAAAGAGAAAAAAAAAATTAGAATATAGAATACGTGTATAATAAAAATGGGTTTTTTTTGTTTATAAAAGGGATATGTATCATTTCTTTTCTCTATTTTTATATTTTTGTTTTGATTTTGGTTTTAATATTATTCTACGACAACAGTGGTTAATTCTTAACGCTTTTCTCTTTGTTTCCACTTTTATTATTTTCTTCTGTATCATTTTAGATAATTATCAACTGAAGCGAACTGAAGCAAAAAGAACTCCCGCAATAAATGCTTGTAAGGTGTGGCAGAAAACACAGTCCTTTCAAGATACGGTGTTGTGTGGTTTAGTTGACTTTTTAAAATTTTTGAATGTGCCAAAACATATAACGTATCGAAGTGTTTTTGAAAATTATTTAACACCAATTTTCATTAACGAAATTAATTCTAACAAGACATCCCAACAAAGGTATTTTTAAAAGTCGACAAAATGCCTATGTATATATATATTATGTATGCAAATATATTTTATGAATGCCTACATACTTTCTCTATATCTACTTCCCTCTCTTATGTCTCATTATGTATTACTGTAATTTTCTCCTTTTCTAGATTTCATCTTTTTTACGTTTTTCTATTTCTTCTGTTTTATTTCTACTCTTTTCTAATTTTACGTTTTTTTATATCTACGATTCTTTATATTTATGATTCTTTATATCTCCGATTCTTTATATCTCCAATTCTTTATATCTCCGATTCTTTATATCTCTAATTCTTTATATCTACAATTCTTTTTTTTCTTTTTTTTTCTTTTCCTTTTCTCTGTTTCCATTTCTTTTATTTCAACGTTCTTATTTTATTTAGTTTAATCAAGCTGGCAGAAAAAATGATTTCCATTTTCCAAGTCCGAGAAATACAACCTCTTTTTTCCGAACTCCTTGATAAAATAGAAATAATACCTCTTTCAGTTTTAAACATTTTAACGGAAAAAACCCCCGCAGCAGAATATTTTTACGAAATTACTTCCATTCGAGTCAAAAGAAAAATGTGGTTGTTATGCCCTATGCTTTTTCTTGAAGCAGTAGAAAGCATTATAGAAGAAATAATTTTAAGAATGAAGATAAAAAGTGAAAATGAAACAATTAAAAAACTTATTTTACAAATTGTCGAACTTCTTGGTGAAGAAAGGGAAGCGAAATTTCTCTACAATTTATGTGTACATATTATTAGATTGAAAAGTTTGGAGTCTAATTTAACTACAAGGGAAAATGAAGATAAAGAAGAAGAAGAAAAAGAAAAAGAAAAAGATCAGTATCAGAAAGAAGAAAAAGAAGAAGCTCAGTACCAGAAAGAAGAAGTTAAAGATTCCCTCAAAATAGAAGCGGAGACGAATGAATTAGATGGGTCGAAAGGAGGAAAAGGAATTGAGGTAGGTTGCACAAATATTCCCAATGATAATAATTACAGTAAAAAAGATCCTGCTATATTGGAATTTGATAGCAAGTTAAAAAAACTGAAAATGTGTGTTGAAAAATTCATGAATAAAAAAGAGAACAAAAGTGATAAAGATACAGATATGCAAAAACCCAATGTGTCATCCCCTTATGGAAAGAGTGGAAAGAAAACTAATTACTTTAGTAGAATATGTGATAATCATTTAAATGAAAAGAAAAAAAACATGTATTACTTGGCATTAAATAAATATAGTTACAACAGTACATCATTTCATCTTTTAAAAAGGAGAAAAAAGCAACAAATAAATAGTTCGAACATAACGAGTAGAGATGCACCTGAAATGGAAACAAATAATAAAAATAATAATAAAAATAGAAATATAGATAAAAATTTGGATAATAATAATAATAATAATGAAAATAAAGATATGGATAAGAATATGGATAATGATAAAAATAGAGATAATGATAATAATAATAATAATAATAATAAAAATAAAGATATTAATAAGAATATGGATAATGATAAAAATAGAGATAATAATAAAAATAAAAACATTTCTTATTCTTTCAAAGGAATTAAACTTAGTACTATGGTGAATAATGACAATTATTTGAATGAGTTGAAAGGTGGAAATAAAAGAGGATTAAAGTTAACACTTAAAGAAAAAGAAGGAAGAAAAAAAATAAAAATGACATCGGATATTCTTGAAAGAGAAAAGTATGAGAGAAGTAATCAATGTAGCAACAGTAAATGTAAAAATGTTAATAACAATAATAATAATAATAATAATAATAATAATAATAATAATAATAATAATAATAATAATAATAATAATAATAATAATAATAATAATAATAATAATAAT
>LSRZ01000380.1:0-10364 GCA_001625125.1 Haemoproteus tartakovskyi | reverse complement strand
AGAATTACAAAAGTACTGAAGAATAGAGTACAATATAGTATAATATAATATAATAGAGTATAATACAGTATAGTATAATATAATATAGTATAATATAATATAGTATAATATAATATAATAGAGTATAATATAGTATAATAGAGTAACGTGAAATAAATAAAGTGAAGCGAATGTGGGAGTGAAAGAAAATGGAAGAAAATTATGTAAGAGCCGCTGCTGAAGTACAAAGGATTGAAGAGAACAAAATATATTTAGAACCAGGGAATTTTTTTTCAAAGAGATTTAAAAAAAATGTAAAAAAAAAAGAACCTACCAAAAATATTATTTCGACAATACCAGTTCCAGAAGTAATTGAAAGTTTGCCAAATACGAAAAAAATAACAAACTTAAATTTAAAGAGTCAACTAAAAAAAGATGTGAGGTTAACCATATTGTCGGCCCAAAACATAGCAGCCAATAAAAAATTCAGCATAGTAGAAGAAGGTTATGTAAAAAGGAAAAAAAAACAGTCGAACGAATTATTACAATCAGCCCATCCATCCGATCCATTCGATCAAGTCCAAACAATAAAACCAACTCAACCTATAGAACATAATAAACATATTAAAAACAATGAATATGTAGAAATAAAAGGTTCAGAAGATTCAGAGAATGTGATAAAAAATACAATTTTGTTCTCTTCAAAAGACAATCCCTTTGATGAATCGGTGTTGACACAAAATTACATATTCAACAAGGCCGATGTAGGAACCCAGAAAAAAGTGTTTCATTTAAATCTCCGATTAGGTCCTTATAAATGTAGTTATTCAAGAAATGGAAAATATTTATTAGCAACGGGAGAAAAAGGACACATTAGTTTAATTGATGTACAAAATTATGATACGTTATGTGAATTAGAGGTAGAAGAAACAGTTCGTTGTAACACCGTTCTACATAACTATAAATTATTCGCAGTGAGTCAAAAAAAATATATGTATATATATGACAACACAGGAATGGAAATAAATTGTATTAAGGATATTTTGTATACATATCAAATGCAATTTTTACCATATCATTTTTTATTAGCATCTATTGGTGAATTTGGAGAATTAGTATATCAAGATATATCTTTAGGGACGGTAGTAACAAGGAAAAAAACAAAGAGAGGCCCCTGTCATATAATGAAACAAAATAAAAAAAATGCAATCATTTATTTAGGTCATAAAAATGGACATGTTTCTTTATGGACTCCTAATATAGATAAACCGGTATGTGATATTTTCTGTAGTTATACTCCCATATCTGCAATAGGAGTGTATGATAATTATCTAATAACGGCATCTCTTGATGCTACATATAAATTATGGGATATAAGAAATCATAAATACATCCAATCTTTTAAAGCACATAATATTATTAATAATATAGAAATCAGTGATACTTCGGTTGTTGCTTTTTCGATGAACAGTCATTTTAGAGCTTATAAAGATTTTTTTACTTCACCAGATCTATACCTGAAACATGATACTCATGGTAATAGAATTTCTAGTGTTGTTTTTCAACCATTTGAAGATATCTGTTGCTTAGGAACTGCTAGTTCCATTCAAACAGTTATTGTACCAGGTGCAGGAATTGCAAATATAGATGGGTATTTAAATAATCCCTATGAAACGAAAAAAGATGTACGAGAAAATGAAGTAAAAGCTTTATTGGATAAATTAGCACCAGACACTATTACGTTTAAAGAAAATCAACTTGGTATTTTGAATCCTTACAACCAGGACAAACCACAACAGGGAGCAAATAAAGAATTTGTTGGAAATGAATGGGGAATGAAGAAAAACAAAAAGCGACAAAAAGAAAAAGTCTCGAAAGAAGAACATGAGCATGCCGTAGAAGAAGAAGAGAAATCAAATGATAAACGAAAGAAGAAGGGAAAGAAAACAAAAAAAGTAAAGAAAAATACAATACGATCCAACATACCGAAATATTTGAGAAAAAGTGCTCTCGATCGAATGAAAGAACGAGAACAGCAAAAGAAAGACGAAGAATAAAAACCTACATATGTCTAGTTACTGCCTATACATAAAAAATTGTCATTATTTAAGTTGTGACAGTTAACGATAGTACAAATAAAAAACCTACCATATGTATGTAGAAAGTACCCTAAAGATGTATTTATGTATGTAAGTATGGGTACTGGATATAGAAACAACATATTTTAGTGAAAATTTTGCTCTACATCAACTAGTTGGTTTGTGCTTTCTTTTGTACTTTACAAAAGTTCCTATATAATCTTTTTATTTTTTGCAATTGTATTTCAAGATTTATTTTTTTGTTCACGCTTTTAAACATGTATTTATTGACTTTCATATATTTATTTATTCTACTGGTTTAATATGTCAACACCTTTTTTTTAAAAGCTTTCTTTAATACTCTTTTCGCTTATATATAATATCTACATATATATATTATATATATTAATCAGAGCATTTTTTGATATTTTTTTTTCTTTTAACTAATTTTATTATATATATTACCACTTATAGCAAGATTAGTAAACTCACAATGATATCATAATTTAAAAATATAGGTTAATTTTTTTTTTTTCCTGAATTTTTCTTTATTAAACATTTCTATTTTACAATTTTGTTATTTGCATTTTTTTTTAATGGTAAATTAAAACTTTCATTTTCAAAATTTGAACCTATTGGAATACATCATATATATTTTTTTTTTTTTAATTTTGTTTTGCATTTTGGAATGAATTGGTTCCATTGTAAATTTTTGTTTTAAAAACGCCAAGAACTTGAAAACAAAAAAACAAAAACAAATATCTGTTCATCTCAAAATGAAGGAAAAAAAAAAAACTAAAATATAATTTTCAAAACCACGAAAGTTTTTTTCCTTTATAGAGATTTTTTTGTCGATAACCTTCGAAATTGTTTTCTCTTATGTAATTGTGCATTGAAGTATATATAAAAATTTAAAAACGACTGTTGGCAAGTGAACACATAGGTTTAAAAGTTTTACTGCACTAGTAACTGTATAATATGTACATGTTACGAGTTAACATAAGCTAAAGAAAAAACAGTTGTTTTAATTACGCTTAACTATAAAAAACAACAGAAAAATTGCTAAGAAAAAATGACGACAGCACACAGACCAACATGGTACAACGCTATTGGTGGAGAAAATCAAGGTAAACTGAAAAAGTTGATAACTTGAAAAAAAAGAAAACTCTTATCTCTCTCTCTTTTTTCTATATGTATATATCATATATATATATTTGTGTATATATAAATATTTGCTCTATTTCTTTTCCATGTGATTTTTTTTTCTTAGGTGGTTATCGAAAAGTAAGTCAGACGGCAAAAGTATGCAGTAAAGATTTGCCTGGACACCTAAAAATGAAAACGAGGGATCTGAGTGAATATGTGGATGACAAAAATAAAATTAAAGAAAATTTGTTAAAGCTAGAAAATGATAAAAACAATAAAATCCGAGCAATTGAAAATATAAAAAATGCAATGAATCAAGAGTACAATAATCCTTTTCCAGAAGATGAAGATGATGAAGTGGGAGAAGATTTTCTGACAAACTCAAAGAAAAAAAATAAAAAACAAAAGAAAAAGGGCAAAGAAGGAGGAACTAAGAAAAAAGGGAAAAAAACAAGACATCAATATAAAGGAAGTGATACAAGTGAACTGGAACAAGAAAACGAAGAAGAAGAAGAAGAAGAAGAAGAAGAGTTTCAGGATGAAGATAATGAAAACGACTCTACTAGTGATAGTGGTAGTGACAGTTATAGTGATAGTGAACAGGATGAAGAAGAAAAAGAGTTGTTAAGAGAATTAGAAAATTTAAGAAGAGAAAAAATAGAAAAGGAAAAAAGAGAAAAAGAAGAACAAGAAAAATTAAAAAAAAAACAAATAATGTTTTAACTAATAACCCTTTAATAAATTTAGCAGACAGTGATGAAGAAAATTCAGATCTAAAGTTAAAAAAAAGAAAATGGACGGATGATGCTATATTTCGTAATACATGTGAAAAAGAACCCTCCAAAAAAAAATTAACTTTTGTTAATGATAGTGTTAGGAGTGCTTTTCACAAAAAATTTTTGTTCAAATACATACACTAGCATTATTTTGTTTTATTGATTTTTTTCTTCCTTTTTTTTATGTAACGTTTCTTTGAAACAATCTTTATTTTATTCACATTTTTTTTTTGGTTTTATATATTGATTTTTAATATTACGAATATGTTTTTTTTGCTTTTTTTTTTTAAAGAGTATGGAAAGATCTTTTCTTGTACATTTTTTAAATTCCATACCCTTTTAAAAATTATGCATATATCCATTTCATCTAAATAGATATATACATGTTATCTATGAATCGATTTTGTAAAAATTGTTGAATTCTAACCGCTGTGTTAAATTCTGAAAAGCGTTTCTTAAAAATGCTGTTCATTTGTTAAAAAAAAGATTCATTTGTTAAAAACAAGATTCATTTGTTAAAAATACAATTCATTTCTTAAAAATGCGATTCATTTCTTAAAAATGCGATTCATTTCTTAAAAACAAGATTCATTTCTTAAAAACACGATTCATAGTACAGTTTCTACAGTTTCTTTAATTGTTTTCATGACCTGTTGGTTATTCTATTTTATTAAAATGAAACATATCTTCGATGGATCAAAAATGTCCACTAAAATATTTTCTTTCCTTTTCTGTCATTTTTAAACATTTTTACATAAAAAGTTTTTTAAATGACAAGAAAATGAGAAATAAAAATGGGAGGAAAACACACAAATTTATTTAAAAATATATATTTATGTGTATATAACATGAATAATAGAACCTATGATATATATATTCTTTATCATCTCAGTTTCACATTTCTCTCTTTTCACATTATTTCCTTTTTTTATATTTCAAAAAGGAGAAACGTATTCGAAAAAAAGAGTGTATTTTATTTGACAAAAGAAAGAATGTATTTTATACGACAAAAGAAAGTGTGTATTTTATAAAAAAACAAACAAACAAATAAGTACAGTTTCTACAAAATAAATGAGTATATTTTTTGTAGAAAATGTAGTTATAAAAGATGTAGTTATAAAAAATGTAGTTATAAAAAATGTAGTTATAAAAAATGATATAAATAAAAAGTAGAAATACTTATTTTTTTGAAGAAGAAGATACATTAAATTTAAAAAACAAAATATCTCCATCTTCAACAACATAATCCTTTCCTTTTTGTAAATATTTTCCATTTGCTTTCACTTCACTTTCAGAACCATATTGAACAAGATCAGCATATTTATATACTTCTACACAAATGAACCCTTTTTCAAAATCCGTATGGATAACTCCAGCTGCTTGTGGAGCTTTTGTTCCTTTTCGAATAGTCCAACATTTTACTTCATCTTGTCCACATGTAAAAAAATGTATTAAATTAATTTCTGAATAACCTGTTTTAGCAATCTTATCTAACATGCTTTTTTTGATTGTACAATCTTTTAAATATTCTTTTTGTTCTTCTTCACTCATACCTAACAATTTCTGTTCTAATTCTGCTGAAAACGGTAACACGGTTCCTTTATTATTTTTTTCTACCCATTCACAGATCTGCTTAAAAAATTTATTTTTCTGTTTTAAGAAATTCGATTCACTCATATTAACTAAATATACTACTGGTTTAGCTGTCAAAAAATTAAATTCATTTATAATTTCCACTTCTGCATTTTTCCATATCTTATCTTTAATCCACCGATTTTCTTTTAAATGTTCTAAAACAGCAGTTAATACATTATGTTCATCTTGTTTTACTTTATCTTTCTTATTTCTATTTAAAATCTTTGTAACATCTTCAAGACATCTTTCACAATGACTTATATCTTTATAAATTAATTCCGAATTAATAATTTCTAAATCGCGAACAGGATCCACTTTTCCTTCCGTATGTAAAATTTCGTCATTTTCAAAAGCACGTACAACATGATATATACCATCAACAGCTGCAATATTAGATAAAAAATTGTTTCCTAATCCTTCTCCTTGATGTGCATTTTTAACTAATCCTGCAATATCAAATACAGACAAATAAGCTTGTATTGAATTCTTTGGTTTAAAAAATTTTACTAACCAATCAAAACGTTCATCTTCTATAACTACTTTTGCTTCATGAGGTTCAATTGTACAAAAAGGATAATTTTCAGCAGGGACATTTAATTTTGTTAAACAATTAAATGTTGTAGATTTACCAACATTTGGTAATCCTACTAAACCCATTTTTAATGTATTTTTAGGTCTTCCTAATAAAATGCGTACTGGTTCTTCTTCTTTTTTTTTAGGAGCCATCTTGTTTCTACTAATAATAAGAGTAACAATAATAATACTGTTATTTTTTTTTATTTTTTTTTTATTTTTAATTCTATACCAAAAATAGATATGGAACAGATGAATTCAATAAAAACAAATGAAGTGATTTATATATATATATATATAGCGCAAGGGGTGTTTATATGTTTATATCTTACTATTTTGTTCTCCACTATATTGATATCCACTATTTTGTTCTCCCCTATTCTGGTTTTGTTTCGTAGTTTTTAGTGTGGAACCTGTGGTTTATTTTATTTTATTTTTTTATTGTGTTCTTAATTTTTTATTTTATTTTTTTTGATTTTATTTTTTATTTTTTTTAAATAACATGAGACAAAAGAATAAATCAAAACACATTTGTCATCTTAATTTAATTAAATAATATGAATTAACATATCATTTTCATTTGTTGGAAATTATGTTTACAGCACCATGAGCATATTCTTGAAAAGGGTTTTTGGTTTTCTTAATATTCCATATTATAAAAATACAAAAATTCACAAATGGGAGTTTCGCATAAAATGTGAAACATGTGTGCTTTTATTTTTGAAAACACTTTTCTCAATTTTTTAAAGCAACAGTTTTTCTTTTTATAATAAGAAAGGGAACAATTTTTTGCATTCGGACAATCACATTTATTTTTTCCGATCTAACAAATCATAAACAAAAAACAGAAAAAAGAAATATGTAGCCACAAGTGAAGTGACGGTGGATGGGAGTTAAAAACCGAAAACCAAAAAACAAAAACCGAAAGCAACAGATGAAAAGGAAACGAAATAAAAAAGAAAAGTAATGAAATGAAAAGCAAAATAATCAACGAAAATTATGTGACTGACTTGTAGTTTCTTTTTTTAAAATACAGAACCCTTTTAATTTTATGAATCAGAAGAAGTGAGCTACCATTTTTCATAATTTAATTATTGATAAGAAAAAAAAATAAAAAATCAAAAAAAAGAAACTTTTTTTTTTATTTGTATTTTTTTATTTTGTAATTTCTTTTCAGCTCTTATTTTATTAAAATACAAATAATGACAAAAATGAAAAGAAAGTAAGAAAGAAAGAAAATGTGAAATTCAAAATATTGCAACCCTCTTGTTTTGTTAAATCATCATGTTCTCATTTTTTAATTCAGAAAATAGCCAACAAGTATTTTAAATGTTTATAACTATAAGAAAATATTAAGAAATGAAACGTTAAAGAAACATTTAATATCTAATATACATATATATATATACATACATATAAGTAAGTGTTGCTAGAAATCTACTCATTATTTGTATCCATATTCTTAATACTGCAAATGACTTCGAAATAATTTTACATATGTACAATGTTGAAACCATTTGGTTTCGTTAAAATCTAGTAAAATCGGAAAAGTAATTAGCAGTTCATCTTTTTATTCAAAAATTTAACAATTCAATTCAGTTCAACTCAATTTAGTTCAATTCAATCCAGTTATTATGTCCAACTATAATCCTTTAAAAAATATATGTTGAAAGAAACAGAAAAACAAGCGACAAAAAATAAATAAAAAAATAAATAAATAAAACGAAAACAGGTTAAAAGGTAAAAACAGAGAAGAAAGGGAACGTACGAGAAGAAAAGAAAAGAAAAGAAAAAAGAAGAGAAGTTTCAACAATTAACTAAATTTCATTTTTATTACAAATAAAAAATTTACAACTAGGAAATTATAAAAAGAAAAAAGAAAAAAAAGAAAAGAGCTTATCAATTGCATGTCATCGAAAAGTACATTCGTAAAAAAATATTTACATTAACCACATGATTTCTTAAAAAACTCTAACTTTTTGTTTTTATTTTAAAAATACCTTCATCTTCTTTTTTTTTCTTTTCTTTTTATATAGGTTTTTTTTTTTCATATATTTTTTTTATATTATTTTTTATATATGTAGCCTCTTCTATTGTTTTGTTTTATATATAAAAAAATTTATATATATATATGTATACATATATATATGTATATGTAATATATTTATGTTAAATAATTGAGAAACCACTTGTATAACAAATAATGCCCTTAACCAAAGAAGTTAAGATGGTGTATCATATGTACATGAATTATATTGTTAATTATAAAAATGTTGTATTTTAATTATAACCAATTTAATTACAGCTAACGGTATGTATATATAATAAAAACATATTGTAGTAATTTCATTAAATAAATTGGAAGAAGAATAATATTTTACAAAACATGACAAATAATAAATAAAAACATAAAAAAAATAGTATGATCGAAAACATAGAACTAAAAAAGTAAATGCGGGAAATTAAAAATCGAAATAATACTTATATAATAAATTATATTACATAAAACAAATAGAAGTATTTAGGTATCAATTGTTTTGTGTTATTTTTCAATAAAAAAAAAAAAAAAAACGACTTTATTCTATTAATATTTTATTCATATCTTACAAAAAGAAAATTCATCTGCTTTAAATATATACAGATATAGATATTTATTTATATCTCTGAAGAATCCTATATATATATATATATATATTTTTTTTTTTTACTTTTTTCTATGTGAATTTTTGTTTTTGTTAGAACACGTAAAGGTCCATTTCAAAATACGGGACCACAGGAAAAAAACGAGAAACAAGAAAAAAAAAAAAAAAAGAAGGGGGAAGAGGAAGAAAAAGAAAAAGAATAGAAACGGAAACAGAAATAAAATGAAAAAAAGAATAAAAAAAATATAAAAAAAAAGGAAACGGGAAAAGGGAAAACACAACGTGTGTTATGATATTACGTGGAACTGATTGAGAAATTCTTCCGTTCACTCCTCAGTACACTATCTCTAATTGTTTGTTTAGCATTTTAAATAAAATATTAAATAGATTAATGAAGTGTAATACAATATATAATACAATAAAACGTTAACGTATTTAAATACTATATACATATATACCAAAAGGGTGTTACATCTATATACTATATTTTATTTAAGAAAGAAAGCAATTATTCATCTGTTTTTTCTAAATATAATACATCTGAACAATAAGGATGATATCATTAATTATTATATATCTTATATTCATCACGTTAACTAAACAATAAATAAAAAAAAAAGGAATCCAAATGTCAAAAAAAATGTGTTCATATTTTTAATTAGCTTGAGCATTTTTTTTTTTTTTTTTTAAAACAAAATAGAAAAGTATAAAAAATAGAAAATAAAAGCTTTTCAAAAATAGCAAAGAAAACATTTAACTTATATATATATACAATATATGTGTATACAGTTATAGCTGGATGTGAGAATAAAAAGAAAAAAAAAAAGGTGTAATATTTTTTAATGACAGTTTTATTGAAACATCTTTTTCTTTTTATTTTTCTTTTTCCTTTTGATTTTTTTTTTTTTTTTTTAGTTGTTGTTGATAAATTCCAAAAAAAAAAGAAACATAAAAAAAGTCATATTATGTTAATATTTGGTTCTATCCTCCAATGTTATGATTTCTTATAAACAAATAAGTTCGTTCCATCTTTTCAATTTCTAATATAAAGTGACTTATGTATATATAATATATATATATATATATATGTATACTTACATATATATATATGTATGTGTGTGTGTGTGTTAAGGAAACGAAACAAGATGATTACTGACCAACAATTGTGGAAACTATGTTTCATTTATTAGTGTACACAGAAGAGGATGCAAAGAAAATAGAGCAACATTTAACACTGTATGAAAATTTATATAATTCGAAGGGAGAAAAGTTTCAGAATAATAAAGATAAAGATCTTATTTGTAATTTGGATTTGGATTTAGATCTGGATTTAAATATAAATTTTCCAGAATCAAATAAAATAACAGAAGAAAAGAAACTAAAAGAAAAAGAATTAATTAATTATAAATATCACCTTTTTATAAAAAACGAAAAATCACCTATTATCATTGTAAATGCTTGCAACTATTAGGACATTATGCCAACAATTTAGATTTGTATCTCATTGAAGATGAAGAAGAAGAAGAAGAAGAAGA
>LSRZ01000379.1:0-17174 GCA_001625125.1 Haemoproteus tartakovskyi | reverse complement strand
TTTTCCGTTAACAACTGTTTTGAAAAACAAATATGATTTGAATGAAATAATATATTTATATTTTAAAAAAAAAAATATATATATATATATACTTTGTTAAAAACTTAATGCATATGTAAAATTTATTTAGTTTTTTTTTTTTTTTTGTATTGTATCGTTTTTTATAAACATACCATATGAACGTACCATATAAAGCTAATTCTTCTTATGCTCATAGTAATGGCATGTATTGTTACATCATCCAAATAAGTAATATGTGTACATAATCAGTTCGTGTCAAATTACAAAAAATAACACACTGCTCAAATCCGCTTGGGAAAATTACACTTTTTATGAAACTTATTATGATCGTTCCTCATGTATGAAAGTTTTATGAGTGATCCAAACCCGGAATGAACTAATCTGAGGACCTGTCATTCATATGATCTAGGGAGATTAATAGAATTAAAATTCTGTCTTATTATTTTGTTAAATATGTGATCGATCTAGGTACATGCACATGAATAATAAACATTTGCCTTATTATTCGTCATAATTATTTGCGTGTTACTCGCCACTTACAATACACTTCAATTATACTTCACAAATGGTCCGAGTATATTTATTTCATTTCACACAGTCACACGCCAATATTAAATATAAAATACTCTTTACTTGTATTTTCAAGGGAAACATCTTTCCTAAGAATGAATTTCTTACAAAATATCGATGAAAGACGCACGCATAATTAAATGTAAGGTATGTACTTCCAAATGGATCTTTCATTTTGTGTTTTGTTATAACAATTTTGATTACACAAATATAACAACATCATTCTCTTAAATAGTTAAAAACTGAAAGGCCAACAGAACAATTATTTTATCGTTTCCATTGAAATAAATCAATATGATCATTCATACTTATCTTACAAAGGTTTAAACAATGAATACTTTCGAATTTTTTTTTCTAAATCATCTTAAATGTGTCATTTTATTCTTATTATACATAACAATCAACAGACGTAGTGCAATATATTTATGTCAATACCTGTTTCCAAGTTGCCAATACAGAAAATGCATTCACGTTTTTGATTCACAATATTTTTTCTAATATGCTTCAAATATGTAATTTTCTTACAAGTAATGCAGATAATTTTGGGTTTTTAAAAGACTTTTCCATACGTATGAGTCAACTTTTAATATATAAGGTTTTAATGAAATCGACTAAATCAGATATTTTAGTAGACTAGAGTTTAGGAGGATACCATCCTCCTTATGCAACATGCAAATTATTCGAGGAACTTCCAGCTCACATGAGAAAATGTGTAAGCATATAATTGATTCTTTGTCATTTTACATATACTATCTATAGAATGGATTTCCATCTGACATTTATAATTGTATTTTGTTTCTATAGTATTCTGTATTTCATCTTTTAATCAGTATTATTATATTCCTTTGGTTTCAAATGAAATCACTTTATTTTTAATCAATGAAAGAATGGTTTAGCCAACCACTGGTACTCTTTGGTATTCTCATTCATTTTTTAAAATCTTTTGATAAGTTTGTTCTTACAGAACAAAAATATCCATCCATTTTTTACGTCATTATAAGTATGCATTAGTGGAGTGTTCAAACGTATGCCTGTTTGCTTTCGTCCTATAAAAGGCATTACGTGCATTACCAACACGCGATGTTATATTGTAAACAGCGGATAATTGTAGCACTCATATGTGTAGGTTTGAAAAAAAACGGTTTAAACATTTCAACATGCGCATTTCTAGTGTATAAACAATTGCACGCGTTTATTTGTATCATGTTTACTTCCTCAAAGTAATACATACTATACATCTATTAAACGGAAAATAAAAAGTATAATAAGTTCTCCTTTGTGTTACATATGTTACAAGTAATCACATACATAATACTACCAAAGAATTACGAAATGCTTAATAATTATCTACTTAAACTGTAGAGATTTGCGTTGGTTCACATAAAAGAACATATGGAAACATAGCTTACATCTTTATATTTCGCTACACAGGAACACATGCAAAGACAAGTTACCTTAACAGAAACATTTAAAAAAATACTATGTACCAAAGTAATAAAAAAAAAGTAGTTTACAAGATGAAAAAACTGTTCCATTCAAACTATAGATTAATGCTGAGGTAAAAGATAGATGTCTTTTAGCTTATATCGGAATATAAAAATTCCATTAAAAATGTCTGCTTTAATATATTTACTTAATAAAATAGTCCATATTTTATAAATGATAATGTTGTAAATATTATTATTATTTTTTTTTTTTTATGATTTTCTAAGAATTTATATTTTTTTTTTTTTTAGCTAGCTAATAATGTTAAAATTTTTTTTTTTTTTTTAGCTAGCTAATAAGTATAGTTTTTTTTTTCTTGATGTCAGAATGGATGAAACCTTTTATTTATTTTATTTTATTTTTTTTTTTTTATTTGTGAAACATGATTATATATTATTATTTCCGTATTTGGTATATTTCTTCAAAATAAAATACAACATCATATGCATTTTATAAGTTTCTAGTTGAAAATTATTGGTGTTTTTTTTCTTTACTACCATTTTTTTCTACTTTTTAAGCTAGATCATATCATTTAAATTTTTACAGTTATTTTTATTATTTCTATTTTTTCACCTTTATTATCATTATTACATTTTTTTGTTAAACTTTGAATACATCAATTTTTCAAGATTTTAACATTTTTTCTAACATTTGTTTAAGAATATATGCATATTTTATTTCAACCGATTACAATTTTTTTTATCACATATTTTTCGACGACTCATTTGTTGATATTTTTTTATTTTTATTTTTTTTATATTGCTTGAAACCGATTCTTTATATTTACATGGTGTTTTTAGTTGCCATTATCCATGTTTCTTTAACTTTTTCTTGTAATATTTAGAATACGAAATATATAACTAGTTCCCCGAGAAGTAGTTTTAATATACCCCAAACAAATTGTGAATATATTTTAGAAAAATGATAGGCATTACAAATGCCTTTAAGCGACAATGGGTGTTTATCCTTTTGTTTTTTATTTTCATTATTTCCTATAGTTCTGACTGTTTTGGACAGAATGCATCTTCCCCAGATGTAAAGGGAGTCGACAATGCAAGTGAAGAATTTGGGGCAAGGCTTCTAGGGATGGATTATGCAGCGATACACGACAAAGAAATGGAAGAGTCTAGCAAAAAGGACTCAAACAATGACGTGTTACAAGATCATAGTTTAAATACTGAAAAAGGTACGGTCGCTTCGAAAGATTCGACAGAGACAGACAAGGAACCCTCAAGATCGGCTCAAAATAGAAATCAAGTTGAACCCAATGCATCTGGTGTAAGCGATGTTCAACATGATATCAGTGACAACAATGTTAAAAAAGATAGTACAGATTTGCCATTTGAGGGACATGCATTAAACGACAATGTCAATGACAAAAAAGAAAAAAATATAAAGAAAAACGCTGAAGAGTTGCAAGGTGGCGCTAATAAATCTACGAATTCACCTACTGTGGATGTACATTCTGCTAATGTATCGAAAGATGATGAAACCAATAACAACAATTATATTCGTACTCCTCAAATGAATCTCTCCGACTATACGAAAAGAGAAAGTCCCATGGTACCCTCCAATACACTAAGCGAAGATGGTACCTCTACAAATAAGGATGTGGATTCGAACGCAAACCGTAAAGGTAAATCGACAGATATTTCCAGGAATGCATTCCAAAAAGGAGACAACAGAATTCCGCCAGAAAAAGAAGGATCAAAGGGTGATGACAGTCCACTACAGAACATTGACGAAAACGCGAATGGAGAGGTAACTAAAGTAAAAGAGGCGGAACATGCTAAATTATATGAAGAGGAAGAAAAAGAAAGGAAAGAGGAAGATGCCATTAGAATCAGACGTGAAAAAATGGAAAAACGGGAGGAGAAACTAGAAAAGGAATTAATGAATAAATTGAAGAAACTCGAACGAGAAGCCGAAAAAAAGAAAATGGAAAATGCTTTGAAAGAAAAACGGGAAAAAATGGAAGAAAAAGAACAGAAAGTAGAAAAAGCCATAAAACTTAAACTTGAACAAATGGAAGAAAATGCGAAGAAAGCAGAAGAGGAAATAAAAAATAAACTAAAGAGACTAGAAGAAGAAGCAAAAGAAAAAGAAATGGAAAATACCATGAAAATAAAGCGGGAAGAAATAGAAAAAGAAGAAGAAAAGAAAGCAGAAGCGGCATTGACAGCTAAAATACATGAACTGGAGGAAAAGGAAAAGGAAGAGGAAAATGCTATAATAAAGAGAAAAGCAAAAATGGAAGAAGAAGAAATGAAAGAAGAAGAGGCAATAAAAGATAAATTGAATAAACTGAAGGAGGAGGAAAAGGAATCAGAAAATGAAGTAATAACGAAGGAAAAAAAATTGGAAGAGGAAGAAATGAAATTAGAAGAGGCAACAACAGCTAAAATAAATAAACTGGAAGAAGAAGAAATGAAATTAGAAGAGGCAACAGCAGCTAAAATAAATAAACTGGAAGAAGTAGAAAAAAAAGCGGAAGAAGTGGTACAACACAAACTGGATACAATGGGAACAAGAGAAACTCCACCTACAGTAGAGGAAAAATCGGAAACAGAACAAAAAAAAGTAAATACAGAAAATAGAAACGGACAGAAGAAGACAGACACAACATCTGAAAATACCGAGAAAATGACAAATGACAAAGAAAGCAATGTAGGGGAAAATGAAGTAAATGAAAAACCAGAAAAAGAAGAAAATGGTGAAGACGACAACATATTTTCGACGGATACAAATAACAATGCAAAAGGAAATATAGAAAATACTGAAGTAGATGAAAAAGAAAAAGAGGAAGAAAAGGATGAAGATGTCAATATGTTTGCGATGGATACAAATAACAATGGAAAAAGAAATATGGAAAATACTGAAGTAGATGAAAAAGCAAAAGAGGAAGAAAAGGATGAAGATGTCAACATGTTTGCGATGGATACAAAGAACAATGCAAAAGGAAATATAGAAAATACAGAAGTAGATGAAAAAGCAAAAGAGGAAGAACATGGTGAAGACGTCAATATGTTTGCGATGGATACAAATAACAATGGAAAAAATAATATGGAAAATACTGAAGTAGATGAAAAAGCAAAAAAAGAAGAGAATGGTGAAAAAATCAACATGCTCGCGATTGATACAGATAACAATGAAAAAAGGAATAAGAAAAATGGTAAAGGAAATGACAATAAAGAAAAAAAATCAAAAGGATCAAAAAATAAACATCTTAAAAAAAAAGAAACAATATTGAATAATACGCACGACGAAGAAAAATCTCCTAGAGCAGATACTATACCAGACAATGTAGATCAGGTAGCAGATGTACCATCAAGGCTTCCTGAAAAAAGTCAACAATCGAAAGACGATGAAAATAGCGGACCTACAGTAAATGGTACAGAAACAGAAGAATTATCTGATGAAAGGGAGCCTGAAAAAGAAGAAGTTTCCGAAATCAACCCATCAGAAGAAGATAGTAAAGTACTATTGACAAATGCAAAAACACCATTAAAATTCAAAAAAACTGAAAATGAAAATGAAGTCCCCAAAGAAACATTGAACATGAATGACAATATGGACGAACCCTCTCCGAGAAAAAACACATTACTAGATGCAATTAAAAAAGGTTTGCAACTAGACGATGCAGAAACTACACAAACGGATAATGAATCGGTGGCAAGAGGTACAAAGTTTGATAATGAAGATGATCGCTTCACTGAGAAACAAAAGTTAATAAAAGGAGAAAACGACAGCAGAGAGTACACCTATGTTAAATTAAAGAATAATGGTTTGAAAGTATTAGGAATCATTGACAAAAATTCGTTAAAGAGCGGGTTTTCCATATCGGTAAACTGCGGAGGATATAATGAATTTAAGGAAATTCCAGGCATTTCCAATTTAGTTCGACATTCTTTGTTTTATAAATCTGAAAAAAGAGATACAACATTGTTAGATGAAATAAATCAATTATCTGCAGATAGCAATTCTGAGATTAGCGAAACAGTTGTTAACTATTACGCAACTGACACAGCGGAAAATATTTATCATTTGTTAAATGTATTTGCAGAAAATTTATTTTTCCCCTTATTTGAAGAAGATAATATGGCAGAAAACGTGAATTTGATTAATGATAAATATCTTTCTTTGCAAGACAAGTTGGATATTTGTTTTCAAATGATTGTAACACATTTAACAGCTTTCAAATATTCGGAAAACTTTACTCATGGAAATTATTTTACTTTATGTGAAAATGTGTTAAACAATAGTTTTGACATAAAACAAAAAATGTACGAATATCATAGTATGTGCTATCGGCCGGAAAATATGTCGATTACTATTTTGTTAGGAAAATCTTTTATGTTTCCTGATGAATCTTTCAGCATAGACGATATTGAAAATTTGATAGACCTTATTTTTGGATCCATAGATAACAAAAAGGAAAAAAGTGAAAAGAACGGAAACGAAAATAAAGGAACAGAAGACATTAATAAGAGGAAAGCTCAAAAAGCCACTGTCTCCAAAGGTGAAAATAATTTAAGAAAAAGAGATATGAATTACAACAATGGAAGTGCAGTATTTATGGAATCCATTAGGGGAGTGAATTATTTTGCTGATTCAAATGAAAGGGGGATGTATGTGGAATTGCTGAAAAAGAAGGATTGGGGAAATAACGTATATGTATACTGGAAATCTAAAATGGATGAGGAACTTTATAAAGAAATGGAAAAATATGGATCTCTTAAATTTATAGAAAATGTATTATCTAGTTATAAAGAAGGGGGGATGAAATACAAATTAATTGTGGATAAACAATATGCTTCCGACATGCAGTTTGTATCTTCGTACAATACACATTATCTGAATTTCGGTTTAATAATAAATACAACGGAAAAGGGAAAAGAAAATATAAATAATATTCTAAGTATAGTCGGAATGTCTGTAGCAGAAATCATGACATCTATTGATGATAAAAGCTTAAATGAAGGTTTGAACAGTAGTATGCTCGATTATTTTTTGAAAAAGGAGGTAGAGACAAATGAATATTTTAATAAGGTACAACTTGATCTTAGTGCACCAATGCTAAATGAGTATTCCAACAAGTTACATATTTATTATGACGAGGTGTCTTCATTATTGACTATTAATAAATTAATAGAAGATTCCAATGGAGATGGTTTTCGAGATCATATTAAAACCACGAGTTTGATTGCTAAATTAATGAGTCAAGACTCTATGAATGTAATAAATGTGGTAGATCATTTAAGTAATACCATTGAAAAAACCATTCCAAATACGTCAATAAAATTTTATATCGCAGATGAAAATCCATATACAAAAATTATACAGAATGATATGCAGGAATCTTATTTGCAACTGCCGGAAATAGTTACTCCTTCTAACGACTTCGAAAATTTTAAAAGTACAAATACAGATAGTACGTTTGATGAGGACGAATTTTTTTGTTATCCTTATAAAAATGAAGAAAATTTTACATATTCGAAGAATCAAGATATGTTTATCGAAGAAGATGATTCAAAGATTCACAAAAATAGAATTATGTATAACAGTCCCTGTTTAATTAAAAGTTCGGAAGGCTATAAAATATATTTTAAAAATGAAGTAATCAGGGGAGAAAAACGAGCCCGTGCTGACTTTATTTTTTACTTTCCTTCTGAGAATTTTACTGTCACCGAAGCTGTGTATACTCAATTGCACCTTTTAATGCTACAAAGGAAACTGGAAATGTTTCAGTCGGAATACTCTAACACTTCATCCATTGTAACGATAAGATATGAAGGTAACTCGTATACATTGCACATAGAATCGAGTAGTGATTTTTTTGTAGAATTTTTGAAACAGGTGGAAGCCTTGTTAGCGGATTCTTTATCATATAAGCGTTTTACCAAGGAAGAATTTGCGAATGCATATATACAATTAAAGGAACAGATTCAAATCAATTTGGACCACAATTCTTACAACCCAACAGGTTCCGAAAATTCTTTCAAGATTTTACATTCATTACTTCATCAGTTTACTCCTACAGAACGAGAAGTCCATAACGTGTTGAATGCATTTTATTATTATCCTACATATGATGGTTATATAAAATATTTGGAGACATTTTTTTCCAGAAATTATGTCAACGTGTTCATATACGGTTATATCGCTATTCCCCGCGATGAGGAAAACTCGGATAATAAAAGTTTCCTTCAGATAAATGAAGATACAGTTCAAACTAATGATGATACTTCTTCGGTGGAAGATTCAAAAAAAATAAAAGACATAAAAATAGATGCGAATATCATAAAAAAAATTCTTAACGAAGATAAGGAAGCATCGGAATTCTACACAAATGAGAATTCAGATACTAATGTTGTAACGGGACAGGAAAAAGAAGCTGAAGGTGATGAAAGTGAAGAAGGTGATAAAGATGAAAAAGATGATAATGAGGAAGAAGATGGTAAAGATGAAAAAGATGGTAAAGATGAAAAAGATGATAAAGAGGAAGAAGATGATAAAGATGAAGAAAGTTATGAAAATGAAGAAGGTGCAGAAACATTTACAGAAGGACAAGAATATAAAAAAACAAATAAGGAGGAACCACCAAAGGAAAATGATGTACCTATAAGGCGCGAAACTGAGAAGAAATTTGATTCTTCTGGTATAACATCTTTAATAAATATATTTAAGTCCTTTTTAGATGTAGTAACCCCTAATACTATTAAAAAAACGGAGTCTACTTATCCTTCTCAAAGAATGGGAAATATGGATAATGTAGAAATAACTATTGAGAATACTGGAATTAATGGGGTTACTGATGAGATGAAAGGAGATTCACTACTTGTTGGTTATTTAACAGAATCGAACACACTTTTGGAAGATATTGTGATAAACATTATTGTTGAGTTAATGTTATCAGATATTACAAAAGAAACAAACGCAATAAGTAAGAACGGAAACCATGTTACTGTGAAAGCGTTAACCACACCATACGGAACATCAGGATTCGTTATTATGATTGATAGTATTGATGAACATGTGAAAACACTTCAGAAAAGCACCTGTTCCTTTGTGAATACTTTTGCGTATGAATTATCAAAAATGAACGCCTCTGAACTTACCGAAAAATTGATACGTTTGAAAGAATTATATATAATAAATAATGCTATTGTTACTTCTGACCAAGACTATGCATCTATTTTGTATGAATTAAGGCGTGAACGTGAATGCTTTGATAGCCGAGATAAAGTCGTTAACATTTTCGATGAGTTAATTGATTGTCCTAAAATGCTATTACATACAATGACGTATATTTTAAAAACATCAAAAAGAATAATTATTAAAGAAAAGAGAAGCACTTCCATGGCACTGAAAACTGCAAAAAACCAACAAGAAAAAAATCAAAAATGCAGCTATGCCACTCTATATCGAAAATTTAAGGAGACATCTAATATGCATATGTCACATATTCAACTACATACAAGCAGAAATAGTAGTGATGCTATTAGTTCCTTTAAAAGCAGTAATGCTTCTACTGATGCATCCACTTCACAATATATAAAACTGCAAACTTATCCACAAGAAAAGAAAAAGAAATTAAGTTTTGCTTCTAGGGATGTCCCATTTGTTTCTTCTTTTGTGGAACTACAAGATTCGGGTTTTTTTCAAAACCTGTTTAATTATGGCCGTAATGCTGATGAAGAAGTCTCCGAAGGCGATTCCGAAAATGATTCCGAAGACGACGAGAATCCTTTATACTTTGCAAGATGTGAAGAAGAAATTAATGGAGATAATTATCATAAATTCCCCAATGTTGTAGATCATATAGATGATATGCGATCTTATTTTGCTTCTTTATTTGAACAACAGAACTCCAATGTCGACAAATGTGATGTTGATTACAAAACAATGCAAAGTTTTTGTCACAACGAGAGTTCTGCATAAACAGAAAACATAGCAGAAATAAAGTGTTACTTGTCATATCGAGGATTGAAACGACATATTTAATATGTCTTTTGTTCCTCTCCTTTTTTTTTTCTATCCCCCTCTTAGTTTCAGAAAAAAACAAAATAAAAAGCAAATCGAACATTTTGAAGAGATACTGCAACAATGATATGAAATAGTTCTAATAAAATACTATTATTTGAATTACCTCTTTATTTCCCATTATAAATTCTGTATATAATTGTAATATATAAAGAGTGATACATCAACTGTTAGTGTTATTCTTTTCTTTGCTTTTTGTTTTGTGTTTGTGTTCTTTATTACCGAATTTTATTGAAAACATTTTGTTTGAAGATCGGACTGCTTTATATTTTTTTAATTTTTTCTTTTTTCTTTTTTCTTTTTGTGTTTGTGTTCTTTATTACCGAATTTTATTGAAAACATTTTGTTTAAAGATCCGACTGCTTTATATTTAGTTTTTTTTTTTTTTTTTTTTGTGTGTGTCTGTTTTCGTTTATTTCCGATTTTGTTTATTTATTTGACAATTATGAAAATTTGTAAAATGACATACTTTAACTCGTATAGACTTCACTGAGTTGTTCTTGGTAGCTTTAACTGCTATTTTAAATATTATTAAGGTTTTCATAATATATGTAGATGAAAATATATGTGAAAAAAAGAGTATAATTTATCAAAGAAAGAGCATCTGTTTCTATTTTAAAAGGGTATTAAATAAAAACAAACAAATCTTTTGCATATGTAAATTTTCTGTATAATTGTTTTCCTATTTTCAATTTAGTTTCTCGTTTGCGATGTGATATGTGACAACTGCCTCTTTTATCATCTTACATTTATTAGTGCAAGATTTTTCTTATTTTATGTATTTTAAAACCGATGCATCTGTATTTTTTTTCTTTTTTGGTAATATGCACATTTATTAAAGCTGATAAAAATTTTGTATGATCTGTTGCCGTTGAATGATATCGTCTTTCTCCGTTTTCCTACTTGTATTGTTTTCTTTATCGAAACTCCCCGTTTGTTCGTAAATAGTAATTTCTAAATTCGAATTATATAGCGTGTTTTACTTTTTTGAACGAAAGAAGTAAAAACGCATAGTTAAAAATTCACATGTTCGCATTCAATTTACAAAAACAAAAAAAAAAAAAAAGACGAAAAAATAAATTCAAATAATTGTATACACCAAGGTAAAATACCACAATAGGTCCTGCACAAGAGAATACGTTTATATTGAGTGCAGTGCAGTGAAATGACATAATATAAACACATTATATGTATATATGTAATAACATTTAAAATCACCATGTAAAACCTTTTTACAAAATAGAAAACAAGAAATTTTCTTCATAAAAAGAGAAACAAGATATATTTATTTTTCACATACAAACTATTTGTTCCATGTAATGAATATTGCCATTATTCAATAAGATATTCTATTTGTATATTATATAATTTTTGTAATCAAATAATATCATCTTAGGAATGTATTTAACTTTGTATAGTAGTAACAGTCTCTTCACTTCGCTTGTTACCTATGGTATACATATGAATATACCAAGAACCCCCAATACAAGGTTGTTGCAATTCGTACTTCTTCAGAATTTTTATAAGGTATCTTAAAAATGTTTTTATTTTATTCTAAGAAAACGTAGAATCTATTCTTTTCGTATGCGGAATCGTTTTTTTTGAATATACAGAGTGACCATTTTTATATACAATTTTTAGTTTTGATTAATAATAACAATACTAAAAAGGAGAATAATAACCACTGACTTCAAAATGAGTAGGTTCCGTTCCATAACATAAATGAACGAAACATTTTAATGTTGAAAAGGGATATTTCCATAAGAATTCCCATACACATCTGAGAATGATTTCACATATTTGTTGGAAATGAATAACATTTATATAAAATATGATAAGTGATTTTTAAAAAGGAAACAACTTTTTTCTTTTTGCATTGTACTCATTTTGATCAATAAAATAGGATTTCAAATTCATAAGCTAAATAGTGTTTATAGATTACTACTACTTCTTTTTTTTCTTTTTCTTTTTCTTTTTCTTCTTGTTGTGATTGTTTATTAATCTTCTTCTTATATTTGATTTTCCAATATCATATTCGTATATTCGTCAAACTCCCAATTTACTTTCATAACTTCCCTGGTAAAATTGTTAATATGATAAATTTCATCAGCTACATGTTTGATAAGATAGGTGTCGTGACTTATAATTATTAGCCCTCCTTTGTACAAGTTAAGAGCAACAATTAATGCCTGTACAGACTCAATATCTAAGTGATTTGTCGGTTCGTCTAAAATTAAAACATTTGGATTTTTATATGCTAAAATAGCTAAAGCCAATTTACTTTTTTGTCCTCCCGATAATACATATATTGGTTCATATAAAAGATTTGTCGGTATATTAAATTTGTTAAAGTATTTGATTGCTTCATGTTCTTTTATATTATCTTTAGCATAATTATACTGTAATTGTTCTATAGAATTAAAAACGGGGTTTAAGTTATCTACATGATATTGAGAATAATACCCAATGTTTGCTTTATTGTTAACTATTAATTCTCCTTCATAAATATCTATTAATTTTAATATGATTTTTATCAAAGTTGTTTTTCCACTTCCATTTAAACCACAAATGGCTATTCTCGATTCCATTGTTACATCAAAATTGGCATTTTTAAACAAATATTCATGTAAAAAATGGTATTCATTATTTGGTATACTATCTATCAGTTCTTTCTCTTTTTTCTTATCTTTATTTTTATTTTCCTTTTCATTTTCTTTGTCACTATTTTGTCGTTTTTCTTCATTTCCTTTTCCTTTTCCTTCTCCTTCTCTTGCTATTTTCATTTCTTTTTCATTTCCTTTGTTTTGCTCCGATATGTTCATCATTGAATTTTTTTCCACGTCTTGGCTTTCTTGATCGTCTTGTAAAAACGTCACGACCCCATCTTCTATAATAATGTTGGACTTTTTTTTCACTTTTAGATTTTTAAACATTTCATTTTTAAAAGAAATATTTCGTACACTGATTAAAACATGATGAGTAAAAAAGGGTTCTAAGAAAAAAAAACTAAATGGAGTTTCTTCTTTTTCCAAATTTATAATAGGCATTTTGTTCAAAAGTTTTATTCTACTTTGTACCAAAGCTGCTCTTTTTGAATTATACCTAAATTTGTCTATAAATTTTTGTACGTGTTTTTTTTTAAATTCGATTGCATCATATTCTCTCTGCTGTTGTAACAACGTTTCAATTTTACATTTTTCATATTGATCGTAATTTCCTTTATAATAAACCAATTTTTGATTATGGAAATGTATAATGTCTGTACATACTGCATTTAGAAAATCTCGATCATGAGAAACTATAATACAAGTTTTTTCTAATTTATTTATGTAGTTTATTAAGAATTGTATAGTATATATATCTAGATGATTTGTTGGTTCATCTAATAATATAATATCATTATTGCTAAATAAAATACGACTTAAACATAATCGCATTCTCATTCCTCCACTTAAGCAGCTTACTTTTTTTTTTTGTAGATTAGAATCAAATCCTAATCCACATAATATTTTGCTCGCTTCTTTTTCCGTTTCTAAATATGAAATGCTATTTAATTTTTCATAAATTTTAGATATTTGCATATCTATATCTTCGGGAGTCTTCGGTACATTTGTATTTGTTGCATTATAATTCATGTTACCATTTTTTTTTTTTTTTTCTGATAATTCTTTTTCTGCAACTTTGTTCGATGTACCTGCAGTTTTTCTCAAAGCTTCCAGTTGTTCCAATTCTTTCAATAAGTCATGCCTTACTTTATCCACCATCAGTAAACATTCTAAGACTGTAACATCTTCTAAAAATAGTTCTTGTTCAATACAAGCAATACTTATGTCTTTTTTAATTTCTTCCACTTCATAACTTGCTAATTTTCCTAACAAGGTACTTTTTCCAATTCCGTTTTTTCCGATGAGTCCATATTTATTTAATGAATTTATGATTAATGTTGTATCATTTAATAAACTTCTCTGGCCTATACTTAAATTAAAATTTTCGACTTTTATATCATACATTTTATCAATTTTTGTTTTCTTATTTTTCCCATTATCTTCATCTTCACAATGTAATAAATTGTGCACTCTTATTGGTGCTGGAATTTTTATTTTGTTTTTTTTCCATTCTCCAAATAAACTGAGTTGTTTTAATCGATCTTTTTCCTTTTCTTTTTTTCTTTTTACACTTTCACTTAAAGGTATATCTGAATTATAGTTAATCTGTTTTTCTTTTTTCCCGATCAAATCTTCTTCTCTTATTTCCGCCTCTTTATGTTTCCAGTACTCCCCTATATTTAATGGAAATGTTATATCTTCGAATGTTACCTTTTCCTTTTTTTCTTCCTTTTTTCTTTCCTTTTTTTTTTCTTTTTTTGTCCTTTTTTTTGTCTTTTTTTTTGTCCTTTTTTTTGTCTTTTTCGTTTTCTTCTTCTTTTTCTTTTTCTTCTTCTTCTTTTTCTTCTTCTTTTTTTTCTTTTTCATTTTCATTTTCCTTTCCCTTTCCATTTCCCTTTTCAACATTTTTTTGTTCTTTTTCAAAATATTTATTATATATTTCTATCAAATCTTCTGGTTCTACTTCTTCATCCGTGAAAGAATTAATAACTTGGCTAAAATATTGTAATCCTCTTCGACGGATCAACTCCTTTTCATCTTGTAATCGTTCATTTAAGTAATTAGTTACTATTTCATCAAATTCGAACAACTCTCTTAAACTGTTCACAGCTTCACACATTTTTTTTTTTTTCCTATTTTTTTTTTTGTTTTTTTTTTTGTTTTCTTTTGTTTTGTTTTTTTTTATTTTCCTGTCGACGTTTCCTTTTTATAATGGATGTGGCATAGAAATGTATAATTTTTCAGGACATGTTCAAATAAGAACAACAAAAATATCTCCTCTTTCTTTTTGGTACAATTTTTGTTACTTTAACAGTTTCGTCTGTCTTTTTATTAGCTCCTTCTCTAGTTTCGATAGTATAGTCTGTCCTTTTATTTATTCAACAATTTCGCTTGTTTCTTTCACACCACATTTTTACAAATATATAGATAATACATAATGGATACTATCCTATCAAAAAAAATAACAAATCGATAAATAATTATCGGGATATTTTCTTTCACATGACTTTTGTTATTCTTTTTATTTGTCTATTACGCAATATGTTGCGAAACCATTTTAGAGAACAAGTTCACTATTGTATAACAAAAATATCAAAGAATTTATATATATATATATATGTGTACAAAAGCGAGGAATATAAAACGTAAAAAAAAGAAAGTATGAAAAAATATCTTGATATTTCAAAAAACAAACTAATTATATAGAGAAATAAAAAAAAAAATTAAAATATTATATTCAGCTGATTTTATTGATTTTTTCTTTTCTTTCCGAATTTATTGATTTAACTGATCGAACATAACCAATTAAATTAAAATAAATTCAGTTATAATTTATTTTGCAACTAACCATCTCTGCATATGAGAACAAATAATATAATACATAACAAATTACAAATTACAAAGTACAAATTACAAATTACAAAGTACAAATTACAAATTACAAATTACACAAAATAAGGGTCATTTAAAAATATGTTGACGAAATGCTATAAGGAAAAACAAAAGTACGAAGCATAAAATGTATGAACTAAAAAAAAGTGAACGATATTCTCCTACAAAATATTGAAAGGGATATAAAAAAATTAAAAAACAAAAAAAAACAAAAAAAAAAAATCTAAATAAATAAATATGTGGAAAATTCAAAATAATAAATAATTTTTTAAATACAACATATTAAAACACAATTCAATTCAAAAAAAAGAAAAAAAAAAAGAATACAACACAGTAGATCAACATTATATCAAGATCAAATATTCCCTGATTGTTTTGAACATAAAAGAATTGTCATTTTAAAATTTTACAGCGAATATATAAGGAAGAACACGTTTTTTTTTTTTTGAATGACATTATTTTGATTGTCAGATGATTTTATTATTTTTTTTTTTCTATATTTTATTTGATAAACAGAGAATGTGTTGAATATGTAGATGCTTATAATTATTATTATCAGAACTATTACTATAATTATTATTATAATTATTATTATAATTATTATATTATCGTTAAAAATTAAGATGTTTAATAAAAGGAATATATATATATGAACTGCATAACATACAAATTCCCTTTTGTTGATATTTTTTTTTAATCTTATTTTTGGTTACATCATCCAACTGTTTTTTTCAGTTGTTCTCTTTGCTGCTTAGTTTCTCTGTTCTAAAAAATGAACATTAAATTACTTTTAACAAATATAAAGATTAAAGATTCTCAAAAAAAAAAATAAAAATATAAAAATTTGAAATTTAGAAATGTATCGAAACATATATTGGTTCATTTTTAATAATATAAAAAAATGAAAACATGATTGTTAAAATTTTAACTGATATTAAAGTCATATCTTTCCTATTTCATTTAGTACTTCTTCTTTCGTTATTATCAAAAAAAAGAATTATTCTTAACATTAAAAAGCAGATTCTTTCTATCTATTTTTTTGTGTTTTTATCTACATATCTGTTTTTTTTTATCTTTTTTTTTTTATCTTTTTTATTTCATCTTTTTTATTTCATCTTTTTTATTTCATCGTTTTTATTTCATCTTTTTTATTTAATCTTCTTTATTTTTATTTGGAAAATTCATAAACCAACAGAGCGTCTGTATTTTTATTTTTTTTTCTGTACACAACTGTAAAGTTATCAAATTTTACAAACACCTTTTCTTTTTTTTAATCTTTTTTACAACTACAAAAAGTCGGGATTAAATTTAGAACTGAAAGTGAAACCTTTTGATAGGAAAGTTTTTATTAGCACAGACATTTTCAATTTATTTTAAAGGTACCTCATAAATGACACTATAGTTATAGATATATATCATAATCACATACAGAAACCACAAATACATATAAAAATATTAGTTTCATATAGTTATAAGTAATATTAACCATTTCATCAGTAATAGAATTACAATTTGCTTTAATTAGTTGAAAAATAGAACCTCTGATTGAACCACAAA
>LSRZ01000377.1:524-17238 GCA_001625125.1 Haemoproteus tartakovskyi | reverse complement strand
TTTTATTATTCGTTTTGTTTTTTCTCAACATATTTTTTTGTGAAGACTATAAATATGACTACACATGTGACTACAATTGTAACCACAACGTTTGTTGTACGTTAATTTTGTTTTGATTCATTTCTCAATGGAGAAAATAAAGAAAGACAAAAACTTTTTTTTTTTTTTTTTTTTTACATTTGCTGAATTAATCTATTAAGTAAATTTATATGTAGATATTGCGTAAATGGATATTTTAGGTTTAGGTTTAAGTCTACAAAGAAAATATCACAACAAAAACTAGTTCAATAAAAAAGATTTTCTTTTTTTGTTCTGGTTTTTTCCCTTTTTTATTTTGTTCTCTTTTTTCTGTTTTTTCTATTTTTGTATTAAGAAATATAGGAATATATGAATGAATATATATAAATATGTATGTATCTACAGAGTGCAATGTTTTTAAAGGCTTTTAAAAATTCTATTTTTTCTATTGGGTTCTTTTATAAAGAAACATTAAAAAAAATATATAAAAACATCTTATGAATTTTCTAAATCTTGTTTAAAATCTGAAACAAAATTGTTGTTAAATAAACGACTTATAAAAATGAATTATAAAAATGATTTATAAAAATGAATTATAAAAATGAATTATAAAAATGATTTATAGATAACTACTTCTTTTTCTTGTTATTATTATTATTATTTTTATTATAGATATTATATTTATTATAGATATTATATTTATTATAGATATTATTATAAAAGTTATAAATATTAATATCATTTTAATTAGACAGACCTCCTTTGTTTGTTGTCTTATCATCTGTCCTATTACTCTCTCTGTCATAGAATTTGAATATTTTCTCATTCATTTTGATATTCCCCACTTATTGACATATTCAATATAATTATTGCAACGTCATTAAACGTAATAAATATTAAACATAAACTAACGGTTTATTTCTTTATTTTTTTTTTTTTTCTTTTTTGTTCTTGTTCTTGTTCCTTTTCTAAGTGTAAGTGTAAATCGAAATAAAGAAATAAAGAAATGTAGAAGTTAAAATATAAGGCTAAAATTATTTAAGGCTGAATTTAAGTCGGAATCTGAATCTGAATGTGAATTTCTTTTTCTATTTCTATTTCTATATCTATTTCCATTTCAATCTAAATTTAACTTTGAATTTGAATTTGAATTTGACTTTGAAATTGAATTTTGAATCGAAATACCAATTTCAATACAAATTTCAATCAAAATCTATAATCCAAAGTAAAAGTATAAGAAAAATTGTAACTCTTTTATCAGAGATGAATAAATTTTGTGTTAATCAATGTACCCGTTTAACCGCTATTTTTTTCTTATCTATCTTTTTATTATTTTTTTTATTCTTTTTTTTATTCCCATTTTTATCCCCATTTTTACTTCCATTTTTATTTATAGTTTCACCTTTTCTGTAAATTGAGGTATGACCAAGGAACGAAACAAAATTATCAACCAAATAGAAAACAGACACAAATTGACTACAACACAATAACAAAGACTAAAAGAGACTTACAGACACTAACAGAGACTAAAACGAAAACAAAAAAACAAAATTACAACAACACTCAATTCTATATATCCTGAAGATTCTTAAAAACAAAAACAAAAACAAAAATAGATACTAGAACACAAAAGAAACAAATAGAAGATATTTATCTACTTAAATAAAAAAAAAAAAAAAAAAGAATAAATAATATATTAGTGATAATTTTATTATATTTTTTTTTATATTTCTTTTTATATTCATTTTTCATTTTTCATTTTTCATTTTTCATTTTTCATTTTTCATTTTATTTTTTAAGAAACATATACTTCTAAAATGAAGAGGAATATTTTGAAGGTTTTGAACATTTTGAACATTTTCAACTTTTTATGTTTCGTCGCTCTACTTAAGACAAATGTATATTTATGTGACAAGGATATTAAAACAGATAAGTCTGGGAGTATAATTAGTTCAGAAAGTTTATTAAAAAATATATTACAACATTCTCCTAAAGTAAGTGAAGCAGAAATAGAAGAAAGAGAAATAGATATTATTAAACGTTCTCATGAAGAAGAATATAAGACTGCTGAAAAATTACATATGTGTATAAAAGATTATTCACATAATTGTCCTAAATATTGGAAAGAGATCGAGAAAAATGGAAATGCATTTTGTGTAGCTGATTCAAACTATAATGGTTTTTGTGAAATAATTCAATCATTTGATAATTTTACAGAAAATGATAAAATAAATTTCGAAACAAGTTGTAATGTAGAATGGCCTTGTAAAAATGAAATATTGGAATCTTGTAAATTCGGAAGAGATTATATAGAACCTTGTCCAGAAGGTTTTATTTTACAACCTGATAATTCTTGTAAAGCTGACACTAGTAAATATAATGGTTATTGTATTTCAAATAATGTGAATTTTATTCATATGACAAACGAAGAGAAAGAACAATGGAGTATAGCTTGTGAAGCATTTTGGCCTTGTTATGAAGAATGTGAAGGAAATAGAAATTTATCAAAGTGTCCAAAAAATTGGAAACAAGAAAACAATTCTTTTGAATGTATTCCTAATGCAACTTATAATGGTCCTTGTAAAAATAAAAAAGCATTTACTTATTTTACAAATTCTATGAAAAAAGAATTTGAAGAGAAATGTAAAACACGATTTGAATGTATTGAAAAAGAAACGGTTTGTGAAATTGATTATGATAAAAATTGTCCTGAAAATTGGACTGAACAAAATGGTACTTGTTTAGCACCACCCTCTTTTGATTTATGTAACAAAAAAAAATTATCTATAGAGAATACTACTGTCAAAGATAAACAACAATTTGAAAAAGAATGTTCTGTAAAATGGCCTTGTAAACAAAGTTTTTGTGAAATGGATTGGCAATTACCTTGTCCTGATGGATGGATACAAACAGACAAAATAGAAAAAATAAATATAAACAAAACAGATATAAACAAAATAGATAAATATAATAACACATATCCTACAGAACAAATCTCTACATATAAAGATGATATGTTTTATTTTTGTAAACCTCCTACATATTATAAAGGAAAATGTGATCATATAATATTACATAAAGATTCTGATGACAAAATAAAAAGAGAATTAGCTTCTTCTTGTAATGCTCCTTGGTCTTGTATTGATAAAAAAAATATTCATACAAATCCAGAAACTACTAAAGTAAATTTAAACGAAGAAGCAGAAAATGGACCTATTACATCAACTGGAAATATATTAAGATCTTCCAAATATAAAATTACTGAAGAAGAATCTTCTCATATACATGACATAATGAAATGAAATGAAATATAATGAAATATAATAAAATGTAATGAAATATAACGAAATAAAATATAATAAAATATAATAAAATAAAATAAAATATAAATAAAATATAATAAAATATAAATAAAATATAAATAAAATATAATATAATGAAATAGAAAAAGGTTTAAAAGGTATAAATTCATCAATATAATAATGGGCCCCTATAAAATTAGGTCCATATATAAAAAAAACAAAACAAAATATATGTTCATGTGTAAATGTGTAAATGTGGAGCGAATTGTATTAACAAGAGAGAAAAGGGGATATTAAAAATGTGAAGAAAAAAAAACGGAAATATTAAAACTTGAAATACAATAGAGTATGGAATTTTTTTTTAGACGAAACAAATATAAAACAAAGTATAACCACATAATAATTTATGAAATAAAAATGTGCTATTTATGACAGTCTTCAAGTTGACGCGACGAAGTTTTTTAAATTATATATTTTCTTTTTAATTTATTTTTTAATTCCTTTTATCCATACTTATTTTACACTTTAGTGGAAAACAAAAGATTCATTTTTATTGACATATTTTAAACGTCTATATAAAAAAAAATATATGTATATATATTTATGTGTGTTTTTTTATTTCGCGTTGATTAAAAGAGACAAACTTTACATTTTTTATATCACTGATTACCAATCCTATTTTTAATATTATAATTATGCATACATATCATCCTTTTGGCTTTAATAATATTACAAATAACAATTCCTTACATAGTTATATATATGCATAAATACGTACATACATATTATAAAAAGTATTTAGGAAGACAAACCTATTTTTTTTTTTAATTAATTAAATAGGATAACTTTATAATAATTTTGTCAGTTATTCATTTTTCATTTTTTAATAAGAGAGTTTAAACAAATATATGTGCTTTCCATATATATACATATTTATATATAATGTAATGATAATTAAAATAAGAAATATTTCCCCCTTTTTTTTTTCCACTTTATTTTTGCAACTTTATTTTTGTTTCAACTTAATTCACAACTTTTTAAAAAGTCACAGAACAAATTAAAAAAAAAAAAAAAAAAAGTATAATTCATGTTTTTTCATTTAACATAAAAAGAAAAAGAATAACATTCTACAGAATGTTATTACTCGTAAAAAAATAATTCCCTTTCTTACAAAGGATTAAACTATTATATCTGCAATATTTTTTTTAATCGTTAGAAGAATTCCAACATCCCATCCTATAACGTAATCTAGATTAAATCAACTGAACTCATTTTAACATTCACTTTTTGCATTTTACAAATTTATAATTTTACAGTTTTTCTATTTCATGTTTTTTATTCCATTTGTTGTTTCCCTTCTTTGAGAGTAACTTCAGATGAAATAAAAACAAAATAAAATTCTTTCCCCTTTTTTAGTTCTTTTCTTTTCTCTTATTTTGCTTTGTTTTTAATAAGAACGTATATATATATTATATATATGTGCTTGTCTAAAAAAGATAAAATTTCTTCAGTACACTGAACGATTGAAAATTGTGCACTTGTCTTATTACCCCTTTTCAATCACATTTTTATTTTCATTTTTATTTTCTTCGACCCTCCTTGATAAACAATATAAAAAGAAAACAAAAATGAGTGAAAAAATAAAAAATAAAAAATAAACTCAAAGGAGTTGGATAACTACACACAACATATCACGTCAGGACAAATTTGAACAGAACATAATATAACAGATATTATGTGTATATCATCAACAGATCCAGTTCAATCTGTGTTTCTATGCTCCTGTGCAAGTAGTCACGCAAATATTATATCTGTCCATATGTCTAAGTAAATACTTTTTTTTTCCTTTTTTTTTTTAACAATTATAAAAATCCAAAAAAAAACAAAAAATAAGGCATTGACAAAAAGTACGAAAAAAAAATAAGTATAACGCGTATATCTAGAACAATTGAATTTTCCACAAATTTAAAGAAACGGATTTAATTTTAATACGATGCATCTGTTTTGTTAATGTGTTTTTAAAATACTTGTTACAAAAATTGAAAAAGAGGGAAAAAGGAGGAAAAAAAACAAAAACAAAAACAAAAAAAAAAAGAAAAACAAAAAATTCTTTTTAGCAGGATCCGGTTGTACATTTTAAAAATGAACAGAGATAACTAGTCACATTTGTTTATGTTTGTTTCGTAAATGATTTTCTTATTTTATTTTTATACACATTTTTAGACACCGAAGTATATATATTTATATATATATACATGTGTTTATTTTTGTATTTTTTGAAATATTTTATGTGTTTTGTAATGACTTCAATGAATAGAATTAGAAGCACTATCACCCTCACAATTTCTTTACACTCCATTTAGACAAATTGCCACAATGTTCAAATAAAACATATTGTAACGTTCACTTTTTGTTTTATCTTTTTTATATATTTTTTTTATATATTTTTTTTTTTGTTGTTGGAATAGATAGTTTGCTTTATGGCAACATTTCTATTGAACGTTGTTTTTACGATTCATTTTTTTTTCTCTCTTTTTCATGATTTGTGTATTTCTGTTAATGATTTATTTAAATTTGTGTACATTTTTTTCGAGTTGATACCAATTACAAATTATTAAGTACAAATTACAAATTATAAATTACCAATTACCAATTACAAATTACGAAGTACAAATTACCAATTACAAATTACAGATAACAAATCCGCAATGACCAAACTGGTTGACCTTCTGACTGATTGACTGACTGAATGAGTGACATGACATGACATGACATAATTGACCTGAGTACCTCTCATATAATTTGTTTGAAGTGTGTTTAAAATGGTGGTGTAAATTTATAAAACTGTCTTGTGGCAACAAAATTGAGAAAAGGTGTGAACAGAAGGAAAGGAGAAACGAAGAAAAGATAAAAAAAATAATAAAAAAAAGGGATAAAGAAAAAGTTTTTAAGTCAGAGAATCGAAGACGGAGAAAATCGTTGTATTTATATGCATGAAATAACAAAGAAGATATGTGGGTGTAGGTTCATTCGAATTATATAAAGTGAACTAATTGTAAACATACAGACAAGGCTTTTTTTTTCTGATAAAAGAAATATACATTTGAAATAAGGAATTGTACATTCTGAATTTTAATTTTTGGTTTTATCACATTTTTTTTTTTTTTTTTTTTTTAACAAGCCAAAGTCAGGAGAATAAAAGTTAACATAATTAACTTTAGAAAAAAAAGAAAAAAAAAAACATACAGCCAATTCTCATGTGAAAGGAAAGAAAAGAAAAAAACAAAAATGACAGAAAATCCAGCGGATATAAAAATAAAAAAGAGAGAGGAAACTACGAAAGTAAATTCTGAAATTAAAAATGGTCTTAATGTTGAGTGTGTGGAAAAGAAAGAAATTGACTTTAAGAGAGAAACAAAAGAAGGGAAAGATGTGATAAATAAGAATTCTAACGATATAAATAAATCAAATATCTTCATTGATAATGATAATGATATTGATAATGATAATTTAAAGAATGATGATAATTTAAAGGATGATGATAATTTAAATGATGATGATAATTTAAATGATGATGATGATGATGATTCATGTGATGCTTCTTATGAAACATTAGTTGAATTGAAAAGAAAAATTCACTATTTAGAGAAAAAATTGTTAGAAAAAAAAAGAGCAGAAGTAAAAAGAGTAGAAGTAAAAAATAATATTAATAATAAAGAAACTGCAAAACCGTTGTATAGATCTTTTGATGAATTTTATGAATACAAAAAGAATTATGAAGAACAAGAAAATAAAATAAAAAATGAGGCATGGAAATCTTTAAACAAAATACGAATCGTTATAAGAAATGATGAGGTGGAAAAACCCAAAGAATATGAAAAATATTCTTATATTAAATTAAAATCAGAAAGAAGTGGAACCGTAAAACAATTGAAAGAATTTTTTCAAAAAATGGAACAAGAAAAAAGAGAAAAAAGAAAGAATGCACTATTTATTAAAAAAGCTTCTTCCACATCTACCAACCGTTTTAAAAAAGTTGATAAAGAATGTAGAAAAACTAGTGAAGAAACCAACGAAGATAACAACGAAAATGATAACATAAATGATAACATAAATGATAACAGAAAAGACAACGAAAAAAACAACAAAGAAAGTTTAGAAAAGAAAATTATCAGTAAACAACTAAAAGCATTTCCAATGAAAGAGTCAGATATTAAAGAAATAAACAACGATAGTAAAAAGGAAAGTTCTGATACTATTTGTATTATTACCAAAAATACGGAAAGTTACATCAACAACATCAGTGATAAAAATAGCGATGTATATAAAAATGTAAAAAATGTAGAAAAAAAGGGAATAGACAAAAAAGAGAGAGAAGAACAGGAAGAGGAAAGGAAAGAGAAAAAAAAAGAGAAACAAAAGATAATGGATGAAGAAAAGGAAAAAGAAAGAGAAAAACAAAATGGAACGAGTAACGAAAACAGTGAAAACATAAGCGCATACGAAATAGAACTGTTGTTGAAATTAATAGGAGAGATGAAAAAAAATTACGAACGAGATGAAACTTATATTTTAAGTTTAATTAAAGAATTGCAGAATTCCAGTAAACATCATATGATTGAAAAATTAATAGATTTGTTAAAAATTTTTGAAAAAAAAAAAGAAGAAGAATCAATTCAAAAAGAATCATTAACACTTAATAATATTATTACTAATAATAATGATAATATTAATAATGATAATATTAATAATGATCATATTAATAATAATATTAATATTAATAATAATAACAGTGAAGAAAATAAAAATTTTTCTTCAAATAATGAAACCGTTATTAAATTGTCCCATTATGATAACAAACTAAAAGAAATAGAAATGCGTATAAAACATATAGAATCAAGAAATGAAGCTGCAGTTAAAGAAAAAGAAAAAGATGATAATAATAATAATAATAGTATGAATATAGAAGTGCAAAATAAAAAAGGAATATCTTCCAGTTCCTTTCAAAATGAAAAGGATACATATAGTACTAGTACAGATTTAAATAAAAAAGATGATATTATTATAAATGCTACTGGAAATGGTTCATTTATTAATAGTAATCAAAATAATGATTGTGAAAAATTAAAAAACAGAAATAAAAAAAAGAGTAACAATAATAAAAACAAAAAGAAAAGATTTGACTGGTTTTATAAATCTATAAATAATTTATCTGAAGAAGATATGCAAATGTTTAATGCAGAAAATATGCTTCATATAGATGAAAGTGGTATTAGAGAAAATGATCAAGGAAATAGTAGTGATAATGGTAGTGAAGACGATATAAATGTAGGAAATGTAGACAAAGATATAAATTATTACCCAAGTGATGAAAGTGTACAAGCAGATGGTAATGATGATATGTTTTCATGGTTAAAAGAGAAAGATGTAGAATTTGTTTTAAGTCAGAAGAAAGAACCTCCTGATTAAATAATACCAAATCATAATAATAACAGTAATAAATATAATAGATAGATAATGATTACATGTATATATATAGATATATATATATATATACAAACAGAACGAATGAACATATTTTATAATCATTCCTATATACAGAATGGAATAAAATTTTAAATTGATTTAAATGAGCTCGATAGAACTAAGTTCCTTTGTATGTTTCTATTTTTTATAGAAGAATCTAATTTTTCATATTTCATATTTTTCATTATATTATTTATCATTTTTTTTTAATCATATGTTTTATCATTTTTTTTCAAAAGGAAATTTTCTTTCAAAAAGGAATTAATATGTATTCTTTATGTGATATTGATTTTGTTTTTGTATTTGTTTATGTATTTGTATTTGTGTTTTTTTTTTTTTATTAATTTTGTTTTTACTGCATCTATTACTATATTTGTTATAACATGTAGGAGTTACAGTAATATGACAATTTATATTCCATATTCATTGTTTTTATTTCAACATTTTTTTTTTTTTTTTTAGATATTTTCAAATATTTGTTAGTTCCTTCTTTGGAAATTATTACATTAATGATATTATATGTGTTTCTACATGTCGTTTATCGATTTGTTTGTCAATTTTTTTGTTTGTCAGTTGTTTTGTTTGTCAATTGTTTTGTTTTTCAATTGTTTTGTTTTTCAATTGTTTTGTTTGTCAATTGTTAGTAGGTTTTTCTTTATTGTTTTAAATATACCAACGAAAAAATTCATTTCATAATAAATCTATTTCTGAAATTTTTTATCACTTTCTTTATACTTGTCTTTATAAGATAAATATACTTAAATTCACAGATTAGGGTTCGTGATTTATGATTTATGAAATGTTAATATTATTCTTTTTATACAAACAAAAAAATACACCATTTGTCCAACCATCTATTTATTAATTCATCAATCCATTCATTTATCTACCCCCAATTTTTTTCATTTTTCATTTTTTAATTTCGACAATAATAACTGATATGTTTTAAAAGAAAAAAAAAAAAAAAGAAACATCAATAATAATTATTTTTTTTATTAAAAACGCTAAACAATGTTTATGAAAAGTCATAGGTATAAGTTCGTTTTAAAAAAATAAGGGAAACTGTGATTGCTTTTCACAGCAACGTAACATTTAGTAACATTGGACATTGAACTGTTGACATAGAACATGACACAAAATAAAAAAACATAAAAGAAATAAAATAAATAAAAAGAAATAAAATAAATAAAAAGAAATAAAATAAAATAAATAAAAAGAAATAAAATAAAATAAATAAAAAGAAATAAAATAAAAAAACAGATATAAAATAAAATAAATAAAAAGAAATAAAATAAAGAAAAGAAAAGAAATAAATTAAAGAAAAAAAAACATAAGTGAAAAAGATAAAACAGAAAGAAAAAGAGAATGAAAAAGAAAACGATGAAAAATTGATAAACATCAAGAACTGAGTAAAGTGAAAAAAAATTAAAACAGTTCAAAAGAAAAGATGTAGAGACAATTCAAAAAAACAAAAAAGAAAAAGAAACTTATTTATCCCTATAGTTCCGCATCATAATGCGGTCATAGGTCATATATAAATTAATAAATAAAAGCAATGTTTAAAATGAATATTTTTGAAAAACGAATATATTGTAGACAATATATGTATATATTATATATGTATATATTATATATGTATATATTATATATGTATATATTATATATGTATATATTATATATGTATATATTATATATGTATATATTATATATGTATATATTATATATGTATATATTATATATGTATAATAAAATATTAGTATTGGTGACAGATTATTAATAATAATTCCTAATTGTTAATGCTTATAAATACAAAAAATTAATAAAAGAAACAAAACATGAACATAAAAAATTTATTAATAAGAATAAAAAAAATATTAATAATAGTGTAGATGTGATTGAGAGATCATGAAACGAATAAGTTTTTATTAGTATAGAATAAAAAATTCTTAAGCACATCATTATTATTAATATTATTATTATTTCTTCTATTGTTTTTTTTTTTTTCATAAATAGATCTGACCCAACGAAATAACTTGAACCTTCCATTTAATTTGACTTTTCCTTTAACTGATTTGAGGGATTGTAATTGCTCCTCCTTTGTAACAGTTAAAAAAAAAGAAAAAAAGAAAAAAAGAAAAATAAGAAATGAAATCAAATGAAATAAAATGAAATGAACAAAAATAAAAAAGAAGGGAAATTAAACATATATACATCATTTGTATTAACAAGGTTTCATAAAAAATAGGATACCAAATTAACAAATACAAAACTATTTTTTCGGTGAACACGTCTTTACCTAACTGCACTTGAATATATCATAATACTTCCCGGAATATATAAGAACAAAACAAATACACAGACATAATAAATGTCTATCTCAAAATTTAAATTGTTTGGCATTGGATAAGGGAAAGATCTCAGAGTGGGTGTGTTATAAATGCTATCCAAACTGGAATATAGACAAACTACTTCTGAAGTTATCCCTGTTAGATATAGTATCAAAGGGGCTGTACAATTAAAAAAACAATGAAAAAAAAAAAAAAAGAAATAAAAATATAATAAGAATATAAAATCGGTTTTCAACTCAAATTTAACTCAAATTCAACTTTTGTACATATGAAAACATGATTGCATAGTAACACCACTAGTTCTTTTCCTTTGATACGAAACTAACACTAATACTGATAATGATACAAATTCAGTCTGCTACTTATCCATTTCCGGTTCCCTTTTGTTTTTTTTAATTGTTGTTTTCTTATTTCCCATTATTTTTTAAAATTTACCTTTTCTCCTTAAATAGGATAAAATAGCAACTTCGACATTGAACTGTTTCAGTCCATAAATTGTGTACCGAATAATTTCAATCAAAGCCCAAGATATTAAACAACCAAATATCCATCTATTCTCTTTTGGCAAATGGTCAAATATTAAATGCACCATAAATAGTCTACTGAATATTTGGGTCGTTGCTATTTTCAAAGGAGAATGTGTCCAACCTTAAAAAAAATAAAAAAAAGAAACACATATTACATAAAAATGAATATGATAAGGACAACATTTTCATATATATTAAATTCTTCTTTAATGTGATAAACCTCTAACTATTTTTTCTTTTTTGTATTTCATTTATTTGTTTCCTTTTCCTTTTCCTTTTCCTTTTCTTTTTCTTTTTTTCTTTTTTTTCCTTTTTTTTATACCTGCCACTGTGAAAACCAGTTCACACAGTGCTAACGATTGAGTAATGGTCACTAGTGATTTGTTCTGTTCCCAAAAAAGGTCCAGCGCACCCAATTGTCTGTAATAGATACTCTTCCAACATATGTACAGAATAAGACTCCACAAAATAACATTTACAAAATTGTAGAGAAGGAGGACCTTAGTATGTTTGTTCATTGTTGATGAAACTCTCTTGACAACTGTTTATTTATAAATAAAAGATGGGCGAACAATTAGAAACAATAAAAAAACAAATGAAGAAAAAAAAAAAAAAAAGAAGAAAAGAACTAAACAGAAAAACTAATTAGCGCATAAAAACAAATACAAATACGCAAAAGAAAGGTTCAAGAACTAAAAGGATATTCGCTTAAAAGATTCCAAATAAGATGCAAAAAAAAAAAAAAAAAATTTACAATAAAATATGGAAAAAAAAAAAAATAAAAATCCAATAAAAAATGAAAAAAAAAAAATATATAAAATTTATTATAAAATAAACGATATAGAAAATAATTACTCTATAAGAATTAAGTAAAAATAATGAGAAACATTCTAATAGTAATATACTTGAATTAACATTTAAAAAAGAAAATTCGAACTCATGTGGTTTAAGAAGATATATTTCTTTAACTATTTAAATGATTTCTTTTTTGTTCGTTATAATTGCATAAACAAATTTATAATCAAAGGGAACTCCCCATCCCCAAAGAAAAAAAAAGAGGTAATTTTTTTTCTAAAATAGGAAAAATGAAATTAAGGAAATTTAAATGAGATATGCATTCACTTTTAAAAATGTCCTTTTCTTTATGTAAACTAAAAAATACCAAACAAATGAGGAACTAAGAAAAAGATGAGCAGAAAGCTGAAAAAGAAAAACTGTGAAACCAGATAAGCATAAAACTTTGTCCGGCATTAACTGTTTCCTATATAAGAACGATGAGAAACTTCAACGAAACTGAGGTGACATCTTCAATTGACTTCCTCAATTGACATCCTCAATTTGTATGAATCGTACATATCATTTGAAATTATATTTTGCATATATTATCTTTAATTATTAAATGAAAAACAAAGAGAAAGTGAGATACATATCTATGAAAGGAAAATAAACTTCTCTTTGTTCTGTTCTTTAGTACATCTCCTATACTTTTTTAAAGAAACGATTTGTAAAATGAAAGATTAGAACTTTTATGATATACACGATTATGTTATTTGTTACATATTTCAGTAAACAATTATAGAGACGTCAAAATTCGGAGTATTGAGGCTCTAATAAAAAAAAAACAAATGAATTTTCTGCAATATTTATTAAAAGTATTTTTGTTTATATAAGTATATATATGTATATGTTTATTAAAGTAGTATATTTCATATTTGCGTTTTCCACATTAGCAGTTATATATATATAACGAAATGATAATAACGAATTGGTTATTCGCATATTTGTTATGTTAAAGATAGAATATGAAATGAAAAAAAAAAAACATTGTGCATAATATACAAATGTGTATACATTTTATGGGTGTATAAGTATCCACTTATATGTATGTTTACATTATGTATACATATATGAAAAACATAAAAAGTACAAATGATAATAAAATATACACATTTTATATATATACCAATATAGAAACAAGCAAAAAATATATTCATAAGAAAAAATAAAAAATGAAGATGCTTTTTTTACTTCTGCAATAAGGAGATAATGTTGCATTTTTTATTTTTTTTTTTTTTTTCATTATAAATAAAAAATAATTCAAGTTTCCTGTGTACACTTAGAACAATATACACATTCCACATTCTTCATAATGCGTCTAGAAATTCCAGACAACGAAGTAGAACAATATACACATTCCACATTCTTCATGACAAGTCTAGAAATTAGAGACAACACGGTCTCTACGTCATGTAATAAATTCATGAATACACATATATATACATATATATATATATATATATACAGAAGATATATTATAAAATATTTTAATTAACTTTGTTCAATGCTTTTTGTTGTTCTTTCAATTTCTTTTGTTCCTTTTTCAACTTTCTTTCAATGGCAATTCTTTCTCGCTCCATTTTTTCCCTCTGTTTTTTCAACAATTCATCTTGTTTTTTCTTTAGAGCAAAATTATCAACTAAAGCAACAGTCAAATTAAAGACTGGTAATTCTTCTGTGGAGTCTTTATCTTTGGTAAAAAATCCTACACGTTCAAATTGAATTGGATCTCCTACTTTAAAAGTATTTGCAAATTTTTCAATAAGTCCTATATGAACAACTAATGAGTTTTTATTTATATATTTTCTCCATCCAGTATTTGAATCTACTTGTTCTTTTTCTTTTTCTTCCGCTTCAGCTTCATCTAAATTGTCTCTTTCTTCTTCTTTTACCCCTTCTTGTTTGTTTAATTCCATTACATATCCATCCGTTGATAATTGATTGTCAGGATCGTTTGTTTTCACTAGTGGTAATTCTTCATCTGTTTCTGGATTTGCCTTTGTAAATAGTTTTTCATACATTCGAAATTCTGCTTTCACTGAATTATTTGCTGCAACCCAGTGAATCGTTGATTTAACTTTTTTGGTTTTGTCCGTGACAATTCCTCCTTTGCTGTTTTTGTCATAGGTACATTTTAACTCTATTATCTTTCCTTGTTCATCTTTGACCACTTCATTACATGTAATGCAAAATGCATATCGGAGTCGAACTGTGGAGTTTGGAGAAAGCCTATAAAAATCTTCTGTGGGAACTTCCATAAAATCGTCTTCATCAATGAAAATTTCCTTTTCAAATCGTAATGTTCTTTGTCCAAATGATTTATCTTCTGGGTGATTTGGACATGTTAATAAATGGAAATCTTTGTCTGCATCAGTAGGGATTTCGTCCTCAAAATTAGTTATTGTGACTTTTAGGGGTTTAAGAACTCCGTTAAGCCTAATTGCTTTTTTGTTCATATCTTCTCGAACACATAATTCTAATAATTCAAAAGCAATGAGATTTTCTCTTCTAGCTACTCCAACTCTATTACAGAAATCTTTTATTGCTTCTGGACTGTATCCTCTTCTTCTCATTCCTGATATAGTAGGCATTCTTGGATCGTCCCAGTCACTAACCCACTTTTCATTCACTAAGCATAACAATTTTCTTTTGCTCATAACGATGTATGTTAAATTTAGTCTTGCAAATTCGATTTGTCTTGTTTTAAAAATTTTTAACTTTTCCTGAAACCATTCATATAAAGGTCTGTGTGATTCGAATTCTAAAGTACAGATGGAATGTGTAATTTTTTCAATAGAATCGCATTGACCATGAGCATAATCATACATTGGATATATAACCCACTTGTCTTTGGTATTTGGGTGTGTTTTATATAAAATTCTGTATAATATAGGATCTCTCATATTAATGTTTCCTGATGCCATATCAATTTTTGCTCTTAATACCTTTTCTCCTTCTTTAAATTCTCCATTTTTCATTTTTTCAAAAAGATCTAAATTTTCTTCCACGGATCTATTTCGAAAGGGAGAATTGGTTCCGGGTTGTTTAATTGTACCTCTTGTTTTTCGAATTTCTTCAATTGTTTGATCGTCAACATAAGCATCTCCTTGTTTAATCAATTGTACGGCCCATTCATATAGTTGCTGGAAATAATCCGATGCAAAATATAGATGATTTTTCCAATCATATCCTAACCATTTCACATCTTCTTGAATTGAATCAATATATCGAATATCTTCTGTTACTGGATTGGTGTCATCAAATCGCAAATGTGTTCTTCCTCCATATTTTTCTGACAACCCAAAATTTAAACAAATACTTTTTGCATGTCCTAAATGTAAGAATCCATTAGGTTCCGGTGGAAATCTACTAATTACCTCTACATGTTTGTTCGTTCTTAAATCTTCTTCAACAATTTGTTGAATGAAATTTGTCTTTCCTCCAGCCATGATATCACAAGATTGGACAGCTTTGTCTTTCATAGTGACAACACCTATGTCACAGGTACCGTTGGTATGGATGTTTTCACAGATGTATTTTTCAAACCACTTTTTCAAGTGTTTATATTTAGTTTCTATACCTCTTAATCTATAATTTCTTATAATACAACTTAAAAGGAAATGAAGAAAATTTAATTTTTTATTTGGAAATAGATGTTCTTTCGAGATTTCTCTTTCTACCGTTTCGAAAAAATCAACTCCTAATTTTTTATTTTTTAATAGAATTCCTCTTAATAAAGCTCTCATATTTTCATATTCTAAAAGATGGGCTATGTTCAACTCCCGTGGGTTTGCATATTCTTTTTTATATTCAGGGCCCCAAACTGCGATACGAAAAATGGTTTCACAAGTAACAAGTTCATTAACGCCTAGTCTTTCATTATTTATAAATACTATGGAACAGTCCGTTTCCAAGTCATTCAGCTCCACAGTAACTATGTGCATATTATAATTTTTTTTCATCCATTTTATGAAATGGTCCAGTATGATAAGTTCGTCCAAGGGGCGTTGAATATCTACCCTTTTAATAAATTCCATACCCGCCTAACTTCGTAAATAAACAAAACTTATTTATATAAATAAAAAAAATTCATATATATGAAGAAAATTCATGTTAATAAAATTAACGTCTNTACAAAGAAACTACTNTGCATATA